>MU620088.1:0-11625 GCA_025201785.1 Xylaria longipes
TATATTAGTTTAAAATTTATTATTAATATTATTAAAAAAAACTTAAAATATAAATATTTATATATAACTTATATTTATTATTAATATATAATAAACTAAATACTTTTAATATAATTAAAATATAAACAAATAATATTTTAAGCTTTATTATTTTAAAATTTTTAATATAAAAAAAAAAAAACTTTAATAAATAAAGCTTTATATAAAGTTTAAAAAAACTTTATTTTTTAACTATTTAATAAAATTAAATAATAAAAAAATTTTTATATATAAATATAATATTATAATAACTTAAAAAAACTAAATTAAAAATTTAGCTAAAATTAACCCTTGTATAAAAAGCTTTATTTAAACTTATATTTTTTAACAAGCTTAAAAAATATATATTAATAATATATATTAATTAAAAATAACGTATAATTTTACTATTATAACTTAAATAATTAAACTATAGTTAAATAATATTAAAATATTAAATAAATAAATTAAATAATAAAAAAATAACTTATTTTAAAGCTTTATATTTTTTTTTTTTAATTTTTATTATATAAAATTATTTATAAATAATATAAATATAATTTTATAGCTTAAATTCATTATTATATTAATAATTAAAACATATATAAAAAATTAAATAAATTTAAACTTTAAAATAAAAAATAATATTATATATTAAAATTTAAATAAATATAAATAAGTTATTTATAACGTTTTAGCTAATGAATTATATAATATAATAAACAGTTTTAATAATACTATTATTTTTTATATAATTTTTTAAAAAATTATAAAAATATTTAACTTATTTTTAATATTTATTATTTTATATTTAAATTTTAAATTATTATATAATTATTTAATTAAACTAAAAATAATATAAAAAAAAAATTTAATAATTAATATTATATTTCTTTAAAAATTATATAAAAAAAAAATTTTTTTTAAAATATAATAAATTAATAATAAAAATAATTTAATAAATATATATATAAAATATATATTAAATTAAATATTTAAAACTTTAGTTTTAATTAATAAATTATTTATATAGGTTAAAATATTTATTAAAAAATTATAAAAAAAAATATATTATATATAAATATTAAAAAAAATAAAAAAATAAAAAATAATAAAAAATATTTTATTTATACTTTAAAAAACTAAAATATATAATTATTTTGTTTTTTTTTTTTAAATAAAAAACTTTTTTTTTTTTAACTATATTAAAAACATTAAACTTTATATAATTATTAAATATAAACTTTATATATATTTTTTAAAAATTTAAAAACTTAACAATAACTTATAAATAATAACTTAATATAATATTAATAGCTATTTTATAAACCGTTTATATATAATAAAGTAATTATTTTTTAATTTTAAACTAAAATAGCTTAAAAATACTTTTTATAATAAATAAACTTTGTTTAAATATTAATAAAATTATTAATATTTAATACATTAAATAAAAAATTATATAATAAAGCGGTATAAATAATAGTTTTTTTAGTTTATTATATAATAAAATATATTAGCTTAAAATATATATAATAAATTATTTATATAAAAAAAAAATATATATATATATATTTATATAAAAGGTTTATATAAGTTTTTAATAAACGTAACTATTAATTAAAAAATTATAAACTTTTATATAACTATTATTTTTTAAGCAAAAAAAGTTTTAAAACTATAAAATATTATTTAAAATAAGCGGTAAAAAATATAAACGGATAAAAACAACAGTAAAAATAATAATAGCTATTTTATTATTATTATTAATATTACTACTATTATTTAATAGTTTTATTATTAATATAATATTTAAAATAATAAAAAAACTTTATATATAAAAATAATAATAATAATAATAAAAACAGTATTATTACTACTATTTTTATTATTATTACTATTATTATTATATAATAATAATTATTTTTTAATTAATATAACCTTAAAATAATATTTAAAACATATATATAATAAATATATATATATATATTTATATTCATAAACCTGAAAAAAAAAAAAAAGAAATTAGTAAAAAATAATTTATTTTTAAATATAAAAGCTAAAAACACACGCTTTATTTAATTTAAAATAAATATTTTTAAATAATAAAAAAAAATAATTATATATAAAAAAAAACTATATACTAGCTTTTTTTATATAATAAATACTATATTATTATACAACTTTTATATAATAAATAAAAAATACTTTTTTTATAAACTAATAGTTTAACTTATTAATATTTAATTTTTTTAACTATAAATTAACTATATATTATAGTTTATACTTTTTTTTTTATATTTAAATTTTTAAATTATTTAATAATTATATAAAAGTATATTATAGTTAAAAAAAAAAAGCTAGTATTATAATATTAAGATTAATTACTTATAAGGCCACTTATATATAAAAATATATATATAATATTAATAATTAAGCAGTAGCTTAATTACCCTGTGGCCCGATTAAACAAGTAGTATACGTTTATAGAATTTTTTACTTATAAAAAAATTCTGCGTACAAAGGCTTTTTTTTCGTACATTTAGCTAGTTAATTAAATAAATTAATATAAAAAGTTATTTATTTTACTTTTTTTTAAATATATAATATTATACCTTTTTAACCACTTAATATTTAATTATATTATATTTAATTATAATATGTTTAATATATTAAAATATATACTTATTTATAATATTAGCTAAATTTTAATTTAACGGTTTAAAGTTTAACTTAATAGTTTAAATTTTATTATAATAGTTTATAAAGCGTAGTAAAATAAAGCTAGCAGTTTATATAAGCTGTTTAATAGTTTTTATAAAACTGGCGTAAACTATTTAGTAGTTTTAAAATATATATAAAATAATTTATAAGAACTATTATAATAGTCCGGCCGCGTTTAATAAACAAGCTTTTAATAATATTATATAATAATAAAACGTTTAAAAATTTTTTTATTTATATTATAATTTAAAAATTATTAAATTATAACTATTAATATTTATTAATATTTAATATAAAACGAAGTAAAAATTTATAATAATAACATTTTAAGTTTTTTAATTATCTTAAAAATAATAAGTTAAAAAAAATATTATTTATTTAATATTTTATTAATAAAGTAAACTTTTTATAAGCTTGTTTTTTTAGTCCTTTATATTTTTAACTTTATATATTATAAAATTACTTAACATTAAATTATTTAAGCTTAGTTTTAAATATTAATTATAAAAACTACTTAATATTTTATTTTAATAAACTTTTTTAATTAAAAGTTATTTATTTTTTTATATTTTTTAAAATAAAATATAATTATAAAAATAAAGCTTATAAATTATTATTTTAATAAAATTAAATTAATAAAAAAGTTAAAAAAGTTAATATAATTAATAATATTTATAATATAATAATAATTAAGTTTAATTAAATAAATAATAAAAACATAACTATTTATTTTTATTTAAAATTAACTTTATTTTAATAAATATAATAATATTTTACTTTATATTTTATATAGCTTAAATATATTAATAATTATATGTTATAAATTTTATAAATAATAATTTATATAAAGTTATATAAATAAAAATAAAAATAAAAAATATTTAAATATATATTAATATAAAAATAAACATTATTAATAAGTATTTTAAAAAACAACTACTTAAAAATAATCTTTTTAAAAATAACAAATATAAAAAAATAAGTATATATTAATAATAATAGCTTATAAAAAAAAGCTTCTAAGGATTAATTCTTAACGTATTATTATCCTTTGCCGCTTTTGCTAACATGTATAGCTCGAATAGGCGTTGTGCTATTCCTTTGTTATTAGCGGGATATATTTTAATAAGCACGTGGGTCGGGTCTTTAGCCCGGATATCTGGGGAGAATCCTAACTGGCTTGTTGTTTGGGCTTCGGACGGAGGTTCTGGACTATTAATGGTAGACGGGCGATCCCCGTGGCCGCGGGTATTTGGACAGGGACTGTCCGGGTTTAGAAATAACTGCTGTGAGTTGGGTGGCTCTGGCGTGGTATGGCTCGGTCCGTGGGCTGGAAACAGTAATGTTTAAGACACCTGACGAGGTGCTGGGCTGAAATGTTTATCCCCGTCCCGTCCTAGTGCGAAGGTTAATTTCAATATTGATTCTAATTACGATTCTAAAGGGCTTTTTAGTTTATTATCTTTATATATAAATACAGGGATAGCGTAATCCCCCTTGTTAAACCGGACCTAGTCCTTGGTTTTACGCTGCACAGGTAATAAAAAGTCGGGTTCCTCTGTGGCGTCCGACGGCAGATGCTGCTATATAGAACTGCCCAGGTAAAACGTGCGTGTAACGGTCTGCCGTTCCTATCCATCATTGCTTTTAACAAGGCGGAAAACAATAAGTTTATTATTGGTTAACATAAAACTAAGGGGAATAGCTATGTTAATATAATACTAAACTACTTAAGCTAAGTGTGCTTTGGGGCTAAGTTGGATTTACAGAAACAAGCTTTTAATTTTTAAAGAAAAAACTAGCCCTTTTTAGATGTCTCTACTACACTTATAATCACTGCTTTAATCCTTACTTAATTTATATAAGATTTATAGCAGGGGTTATAAATATAATAAAATGGTTAAAAATCAACAGTTTAGCTAAATTATAGTTATAAATATAAGTAATTTATAAGTATAATAAATTAGCAGTATTTGCTACTAAAATTAAAGTATTTATTAATATATTTAATTAAATTAATTAATTAAATCGTAAGTAGCTAAATAGGTTAGTAGTATTAGCAGTATAACGCGTTATAGTGCTTTATAACATAAAAAAAACCATACGTATAAATCATCTTTTTCTTATCATAGGTAGTAAGCTAGGGTCTGCTTTAATCTATATACAAATTAAGTGTAGCTTAGAGCAGTAATAAGCTTGGCGGACATGGTTCCTAGAAAGGCTAGTTTTTTCTTTAGAAATCAATTCTTTATCTCCGCAAATCCGACCTGGCTTCGGGGCAAGCGACCGTGTTAAGGAGCGGTTCGGTATCCGTAGCGCTTGACTTAATAAGCTTTGTATTACCCCAGGCAATGATATCTTTATCTAGATCGGCGAGAAGGCATAGACGCGTTAAATCCCTATACACAACGACCCAATCCGGGGCGATCCTCGTCTCCTTCCCCCCTTTGGGTCTGCTTGTTTCCGTGCCCCAGCTGGGGAAGTGCTTGGGTGTTCTAATAATGGATAGTTGTTGGCCCGGGACAGCAGCATCAAAGGCGACATTAACGCGGTGAATAACGGTTAGACCGTACAGGTCCTGCACTATCCTTTCGCTGGCAGCGTACCGTTGCCATGCTGTAACATACGGTCTCCAGCCTTCTGGGTACGCGCTGTGACGATCTAAATAAGGCTGTAGATAGGCCGGGTTCTTTTAGAAAAAGTTCCACCTCCTAAGTCCACGCCGCTCAACTCGGAAAGTCTTATACTTCTTGTCGATTTGAGACGGCCTGGCATCTCGAGGATATATAAATACTATTTCGCCGGCTGGCACACGTAAGACTTGGCTAATAGTAATTCTCGTCGTTATATTTGGACTAAATAGGTAGCGGGGTAAGATTGGGTGCGGCACTCCGCCAATGCTGCCTTGTGAGGGCCATGTAGGGCTACATTTGTCGACGCTCCTTATCCCGTACGACGCATCGCCTTCCATAAGCTAGACGGGGTTGTCAACTCCGCTTCTACCTTCTGTAGGCCAACAAGATATGTATGTGTTAGCGAGGTGGGGTTCAAGTCACTCCCCTCAATTTACACCCTGATTTACACCCAAAAAACAAATTATTAAATCGTGCCCTCTACAACAAGAGGTCTAGCGAATGTCTAGTTTTTAGATTAAACATAATCTTATTGTTGTATACCTTTACACTTAGCAATAATAGCAGTTATATATAACTATCTATAGGCCTAGCTAGTAAAGCAACCGTTCGGTTTCGTGCGGTAGTTGGTTGGTGTTTAATAACGTGGTTGTTGTGGTGGACGGTCGCGTCTGGAGATAGGGGGCTGATTCTGCGTGGATCAAGAGAGCACTGTACAGTATGCATAGTGTAAGTATGCTATGCTATGTACTGTGGCTTGTGTGTGTGGGGTGACAAGGTATTGGCCGTGGACTACCGAGTGTAGGTACTGACGTGGTAACAAGGGAAAAGAAACATAAATAATGCGTCATTCTATTTGGATCTTGATAATTACCATGTAATCACCTACAGACATAGAATCATGACTTTTCAGCCGAGACACCGAACCCAAGGCCAATTGTCGCGACGGCGCCCGCTCCGCGATATCACAGATCACAACGCTACTAGACGCGAAACGCCCCTTATCAAGACAATTGCACGCGATAGAATCAAGACGCCTCCGACTAATGCACGACCTCACACACCTAGCCAGCGACTAAGGCCAGGCGATGTGATAATACATCAGTTTAGCGACCCCGAAAAATACGACAGCGCGGTGCGCATATTCACTCGCCTCCCATCGATTACCGGACTAGCCGGCCTTACACCGCGTCTCTACAACCAAGACCGCGACCGGCTCGAGATCCAACTGAAATACCCAAACTGCGGCATTTGGAGAGTTGTCGACAGAGTGCACTCACGTGGTGATCGGGCCGTGGCGCGGCTTCGAGTGCATGAAATCCGTCAGTTGCGCAACACCCTATTAAACGATATAAGCATCCTCTACGCTTCGCATATTGCTTTCAGCTGCGACATATCTTTCTTACGCATCGTCCACCGACGAAAACCATTTCCAGCGTTTCTTCCGTTTCTCGACGCATTTGACCTGAATACATATATCGACTGGGCGGAATATGAGAGGGAGATAGTGCGCAAGGTCGAGACCCAGTTCCAGGTGTTCGAGGTTCGTGTGCCCGCCGCGTATCTAAATAAATGCTACAGCTCCCTGAAGTTGCTAACGGATTCATTCAACCAACTAGTTCTTGGCCCAACTAGAATCGCCTACTCAGTCACACCCACAGTCACCCTTACAGTCCGACGCAGCCGACGCGGAACTCGAACTCGAACTCGAACTCGACCCCGCGGATGCGCTCCGTATCCTCCAAGCCAACCCCCCGTGCGACCCACTGTGGTGCCTCGTCATTCTACAAGTCCGTAAACATGCACCGGAATTGGCCCGCTATACAATTGACAACGTAGACGGGCACCTACATACGCTGCAAAAACGCACTGGCCTGCCTGACTATTATCCCTGCTCGGTATTGTCGAATTATTCCAACGCAGTCAGGCATATGCTTCTACTTACCGCTACAGACGGGGCGCAGCCAGACGGGGCGCAGCCAGACATCCAGCTACTCGCTGATCGAGCCTATCTATGGGTTCTCTATGCCGCCGTGCTGGTTCATTCACATGTCACAGTTATAGAGCCTAACTTCTCGAAAGGTCTCCTCCGATTAGATGGCCTGGCCGAAGCATGTACTAGTCGCGAAGACGTCTACTTGGTCACGGAGGCCTGCCGCGACGCACAAAAAGCCGTGCAGACCCTCTATAAGGCTGGTGGGAAGCTAGAAAAAGGGGCAAGATGGTTTATTCGTGATATGCATTTAGTTGCGCCGGCGTGTTCGCCTGACTGATACGTAGCTGCACCCCAACTTGGTCCTATCTCGTCCACGTAGGTGGCGGTCGCTTCACGAGATTCGCTGCGCTAGCGCTCTCCACCGTTTGCGCCGCATTCAAATTCGCGTGGTGGCTTCGCTGTGGGGTACAAAGACATACCTAATTAAGTTAGATAGATCGTTAGCTGCGGTACGGTGTGGCTTGCCGACGCGACAATGGGCGTAGCAATAGTATTGTGGGGCGGCGTCGCACGAACGTCGCACGATAGTGTGGCTTGCCTATGGTTCGCGTTACACGCGTCGAACCAACGCGTCAGTACGCGACAGGTCCTGGGCGGCTGTCCGGTACTAACACGTCGCGATTCCCGATCCTGTACCCTAGATTTTTTTTTTTTTATATAATTTTTAAAAAGATATAATATTAATTATTAAATTTTTTTTTTTTTTTTTTTAGTTTAATTAAATAATTATATAATAATTTAAAGTTTAAGTATAAAATAATAAGTATTAAAGGTAGGTTAAACGTTTTTATAATTTTTTAAAAAGTTATATAAAAAATAATAACGTTATTAAAACTATTTATTATATTATATAATTTATTAGCTAAAACGTTATAAATAACTTGTTTATATTTATTTAAATTTTAATATATAATATTATTTTTAATTTTAAAATTTAAGTTTATTAAATTTTTTATATAAGTTTTAATTATTAATATAATAATAAATTTAAGCTATAAAGTTATATTTATATTATTTATAAATAAATTATTTATAAAAATAAATAGTTTTATATAATAAAAATTAAAAAAAATAAATATAAAACTTTAAAATAAATTATTTTTTTATTATTTAATCCGTTTATTTAATGTTTTAACGTTATTTAATTATTGTTTAATTATTTAAGCTATAATAATAAAATTATACGCTGTTTTTAATTAATATATATTATTAATATATATTTTTTAAGTTTATTAAAAAATATAAGCTTAAGCAAAGCTTTTTATACAAGGGTTAATTTTAGCTAAATTTTTAGCTTAGCTTTTTTAAATTATTATAATATTATATTTATACGTAGAAATTTTTTTATTATTAAACTTAATTAAATAGTTAAAAAATAAAGTTTTTTTAAGCTTTATATAAAGTTTTACTTATTAAAGTTTTTTTTTTTTTTATATTAAAAATTTCGGAGTAATAAAGCTTAAAATATTATTTATTTATATTTTAATTATTTTAAAAGTGTTTAATTTATTATATATTAATAATAAGCATAAGTTATATATAAATATTTATATTTTAAGTTTTTTTTAATAATATTAATAATAAGTTTTAAATTAATATAGCTTAGATTTTATTAAGTTATATAATAGTTATACGATTTATAAAATAGTTTTTAAAAAATATTTATTTTTTAGCTTTAAAAATAGTTAAGTATAAATATCGCGTAATAGTTTATTTTTTAATTAAATATAAGCTTAAATAAAATTTTTAAGTTTATATAATATTTTAAAGTTTTATATAAAATTAAATCCTAAGGTTAAAATTAGCTGTTAGTTTATTTATTAAATTATTAATAATTAAGTAAAAATTATATTTTTTTCGGTATTATTATATTTTTATATAATTAGTTTTAATTTTTTATATAGTTTAGTATTTTTTTTTTTTTTTTTTATATAAAATAATATTTAAATATATATTTTTTTTTATAAATATTTAAATTATATATAATAAATTTAAAAATATTTTATATAATAAGTTTATTAATTTTTATTACGTTTAATTTTTTAAATAGTTTTTTAAAGGTTATAATAATTTTATTTATATATAGCTTAGTTATTAAGTTAAAGGTTTATTATTTTTTTAAAATTAAGAATATTTATAGTATTTTAATATTATATAATAAATATATAGCAGGTTTTTTTTTTAGCTAATTATGTTTTTTTTATATTATTATTAGTTATATTTATTATACGTTATTATTTTTTGTTTTTTTAGTTTAAATATTTTTTATATAATAATATAGTTTAACTTATATATAACAAAAATATATTAGTTTATTAATTAAGTTAATAATAATATCCGACTTTTTAATTATTTTAATTTTATACAAGCTTTTTTAAATTTTTTTTTTTTTTATATTAAAACTTTATTTTAAAAAGGAAATATAAATATATTATACAATAATAGTTTATTTTGTTTTTTAATTATACGGTTAATTTTAACTTTTATATAGTTTTTACGTAGTATTTTTATTATATTTTAAATAGCTGTTGTTTTTTATATAAAAGCTAAAAAAAAAAAAGTTTTTATTAATATATAAATATGTTTTAAAAATAAAAAAAATTAGTATAAAACTGTTTAGTTTAGTTATATTGTTTAACGTTTTAATTATTATTTATAGAATTAATTTATTATTTATTTATATATTAATTTTTTTCCGAAAAATATTATATATTTATTTTAATAGTTTATATGTTTGTTTAACTTTTTTAATTATTTAATATATTTTAATAAATATTTTATAGTATTATACGCTTGTTATATTTATATATTTTTAAAATTTATTTAATAAAAGATTTGTTTTTAAGTTATATATAATATTATTTAAAGGTTTTTAATAAACGTTAATTTAATATTTATATAATATTTTTTATATATTTTACGCGGATATAAATTTTAAAAAAATAGCTGCTTAAAATAATATTATAATATTAATTATATATAATATATTTTAATTATTTATTTATATAATATTTATAATTATTTTATAGTTAAATTTATAATTATTTTTAATAATAAATTTAAAACAACATAATATTTTATTATATATTTAATAATAATAATAAAACTTTTAAATTTTTTTTAAAATTAATTGTTTAATTTTATATTTTATTTTAGTTAATATTTTATATAGTTTTTTTATATAAAAATATTTAAAGCGTTTATATAAACGTTATAGTTTAACTTTAATAAAATAGCTAGCTATTTTATGCGGAAAAATATTAAAAAATAAGTAATTTTATTTATATATAACAAAAATAGTTTTTTTATTTTTTTATATAATAATATTTTTTATATTATTAAAGTAGGTTTTTAAACAGTTTATATTTATTAATAAAAATAAAAATAAAATAAAAATATTTAATATATAAAATATTATATAATTAATTTTATTATTAACTTTTATAATATTAATTAAAATTATTATATAGCTTTTTTTAAAGCTAACTTTAACTGTTTTAAGTTTTTAAATAATTTTTATATTAAGGTTTTTTTATATATATGTTTTTACTTAAAGTTTTTTTATAGTTAAAAATTTTAAAATATTAATATTTTAAATAATATTTTAATATTTTATATAATACTAGTTATTAAATATAAATTAGTTAAAAAATTAGTTTATTATTATTATTTAAATATTTTTTTAAATTATATAATATATAAATATATTATTTATAAAATATTATATAACGTTTTTATTATTTATATTAAAATTTTTTTTTTTTTTTTTATATATATATTTAAATAATTTTTATATTTAATAAAATAAGTAGAAAACCTTTTTAATATTAACTTATTATAAAATATTATTTTATATATATTAAAGTATTAATTTTTTATATAAGCTTTTTTATAAAAAGTATAGTTTATTAATTAATATTTATTTTTTTAATAAATAAAATATTATTTATTTATACGGGGATTTTTTTAAGGATTATTTATACGGTTTTTAATATTTTTTGTACGGTTTTAGCTAGGGTATTATTTAATGTTTTTATATTATATAAAGTAATATTTTGTTTAATTATATTATTAGTTTATATAATAGGTGTTTTTTATTTTTTATATAAAGTGTTTGTTTAAAAAGTTGTTTTTAATTTATAAATATAATTAAAAATTAAAAAAAAAGTTTTTTTTTTATTTATATATTTATATAAAAATAATATTAGTTTAATTTATTTAATACTAGTTATAGTTTATAACTATATTAAAATA
>MU620089.1:0-11571 GCA_025201785.1 Xylaria longipes
TTAAATAATTTTTAAATAATAAAATATATATAAATAAATAAAAAAGCTACGCTATAAAAAAATATATTAATAAATTAATAAAATATTAAAAAATTATTTTAAATAATTTAAAATATATTTAATAATAAATTTTTATAATTATAAAAAAATTTATAATTTTAAAAATTTATTAATATTAATTATAAAATTAATATTTAAAGTTTAATTTTAACTATTATTTTAAAAATAATCTAACTTTTATTTTAATTAAAGTTTTTAATAATTTTATTTTATATTTAAAATAATATTATAACTTAAATATATATATTTTTAAATATAATAATAAACTTATAAAGTATATTAATTTTATTAATTATTTATAAAATAATTATAATATATATTTTAAACTAAATATTTTTAATATTTAAAATTAAAATAATAATATTAAAAAAACTAATAATATTATTAAATAAAAAACTAAAATAATAAAAAATAATTTAAAACTTTTTATTATATTTTAAACTAATATTATAAAAATAACTATATATTTATAAAATTAAGTTTTAAAATAATTATATAAATAAAAAAACTTATATAAATATTTTTATATTTATTATTTTAATAAAAGTAAAATTATTATTATTTATTTTAAGCTTAATTAATAATATTTATATATTTATAGCTATAAAGTTTATATATTTATTATAAAAAAAAAAATAAAAAAAGAAAACTCGAAAAATTTAATTTTAAAACTTAAATAAATTTTTTTATTAAATATTAATTTTTTAATATTTATTATATTTAAATATTATTTATTTATTAAATTAAATTTATTAAAAATATTATTTTTAATAAAAAAACTATTTTTTTAAATAATTTTAATAAATTAAAAAATAATTTTTTTATTAAAATTAAAGTTATTAAACTAAAAATATTTTTTAATATTTTTAAAGTTATTATTATAAGTTAAAAATAAAAATTATATATTTTATAAAAAAATAAAAAAATATAGCTATTATAAATATATTAAAAAATAAAATAAATATAACTTATAAATATTTTATATTAAAAAAAGCTATAAAACTTAATTAATTTTATATTAATGTTTTATTTTATTATATTTTTTATTTTTTTAGTTTTTATAACTAAACGTTTTTTTTATAGCTATTATTAAAAACTTTAATTTATAAATTTAAAATAGTATAATAAATTTTATTAAGTTTAAAACTAAGTTATAAATTTTAAAAAAAACTAAGTTATTTTATATAAAGTTTAATAATTTAATAAATATTTTTATATTTAATTTTATATTAGTTTTAAATTATATAAAAGCTGTTAAAAAAGTATATTTTTAAATAAACATTTAAACGTTTTAAAAATATAAAATAATATAATAATAAATAAAACTTTAATAGTTAAATTATTAAAATAATTTTTAAACTATTTTAATAAATATATAAAAAATAAAAGAATTAAAACTTTAAGTTTTTTATATATAAATAAAACTATTTTTTTAAATATATTTAAAATAAATAAAAATTAAATTAAAAAAACTTATTTTTTTTATTTAAATTTTATAAAAATTTTAAATAATATTTTATAAATAAAAGTTTTAAATAAATAAATAAAAATTATTTATAATATTATTATAAAATAAAATTATAAAATAAAATTAATATAATATTATTTAAAATAAACTAATATTTAATTATATATAAATATATATATATAAATTTAATAAATATAATTATTATTTAAAATATAAAATAAAATTAATAATTTAAAAGAATTAATAGTTTTAAAATATTATAAAAAAAATATATATATTAACTTTTATTAAAAAACTTTATAAAATATTTATAGTTATTATAAATAAGTTTAATTTCAAATTAAAATTAAATAATATTATTAAAATATTTATAAATATAAAACTTAATAAAAAAATTTATATAAAAAAATTTTTTAACTATAAAAAGTTTTAAACTGTTTTATAATTTAATAAAACTTTATATAGTTTAAAAGATTTATTTTTATTATAATAAAAAAAATTAATTTTAATTTTTATAAAAATAAAATATAAAGCTGTTTTATATAAGTTTTATTATTATTTATATAAAAAAATATTTATATTTATTTATATAAATAATATTATTATATTTTATAAAAAAAACTAAAAAGTTTTTATTTAAAAAACTATAAAATAGTTTAAACAAGTTTATTAAATAATTAATAATAATAATTTTTAATAGTTTTTAAAAGTTAAAATTATTTAAATTTATTAAAAATAATTAATTTAACTATTTTAAATTTTATATTTAAAAAAAATCTTTAAATAAAAAAATTTATTTTTATTTTTATTATATATTTTAATAATAATAATAAAATTATTATTTTATAAAAAATTAATTATTAAATAAAAAATATATTTTTATTAAAAAAAAAGTTTTTAATTATATATATAGCTATAATTATTTAGCTTAATATAACTTTTAATATTTTAAAACTTTTATAATTTTTTTTAAATTTAAAACTTTAATATTATAAATTAATAGATTAATTACTTAAATATTTTTATTAAACTTAATATTATATTTTATAATTAAAAAATAATAATTATTTTAAAGTTATTAATAATATATTTTTTATAAATAATACTTTTAATTAAAAAAGTTTATAAATATATATAATAAAACTATTTAAAAAAATAATTAAAAATTAAATAAATAAATAAAATATAATAATTATTTTTATTATTAAAATTAAATTATTAATATTAATTTAAACTATTTAAAAAGCTATATTTATAAATTATTTTATTAAAAAATTAAAAATTATTATTAATAATAATCACGGGCTAGCTAGCTAACTTTAATAAATAGCCTTTACAAGGCCTACTTTTAGTTATATAATTAACCACTTATGTATACAAGAATATTTACTTATATAATTTTTATTATAAATATTTCTTTCTTTTTTTATTTTTTAATTAATATATAAATAAAACCTTAATTAAAAGCTTTACTTTTATAAAAAATATTAAATATAATAATTAAAAGATTATTTATATTTAATTTTAATATTTTAATTTATTTTAATTTATATTTTAACTTTATATACTATTATTTATTTTATAGCTAGCTAACCGAAAAAACCTAACATTTTTATTTAATTTTATTTTAATATTTAATAAAATTAACGCTAAAGCAAAAATCCTTAATATAATATTATTATTAATATAGTACGTTTAAATAATATATTTTTTATAGCAGTTATAGCGCGTAAAACTATACGTAAAAAAGTTGTTTTTAATTTAAATAACTTAATTAATTTATTTTTATATAATAAATATAATTTTTCCGAAAACAAGTTTTAATAATAATTTTTTATAAGCTTAGCACTTTTATTAAATAGTTTTTAAATTATAAGCTAATAAAAAAAAAAAAAAAAAAAAAAATTTTATAATACGCCTAAAAAACTTGTTTTTATTTATAATAAATATAAATATAACTATAACTAAAATAAAAAATTCCGAAAAACTTATAGCATAATTACTTTAAATATATTTAAAAAAATAATATAAAAAAAATTAAAAAACTTACTACTTTAAATATACGTTTAAACAAATTTATTTTTTAGTTTAAAACTATTATAAATATTAAAAAAAACGTTTTTAATAAATTTAATAGTTTAATAAACTAAAAAGCTTTTAATAATGCTTATAATATAAACCGTAAAGCTTTATTTTATAAAATAAAAACTTAAGTTTTATTAGTTTATAGATTTAACGTAACATTTTAAAACCTTTATTAATATAGTTTAAATTAAACTATTAATATTAATAATTTTATAAACGTTATTAAATAAATATATATTAAAAAATAAAAATATATTTAACTATTAAAAAAACAGCAAAAAACCTTTAAAAAATAAATTATTAAACTATAAGCTAAAATAAAATAAAAAAAATAAAAGCTAATTAAAAAACAGTAAAAGCTAAACAAGTTTAATTAGCTTATTATTAATTTAATATTTTAAAACTAAAAAGCTATATTTTTTATAATAACTAATAATAAAAGCTAACCGAAAAAATTAGCAAAAATAAATATTACTATTTTTTATAACAATTTAACGTTAAATAAAATTATTTTTAAAATTTAATACTATATTTAAACTAATTAATTAAAAAATAATAATAACTAGTTTATTAATAACGTTGTTAAAATAATAAATATAAAATTTTATTTAAATAAAACAATAGCTAACAACTTATTATTATATTTAAAAAAAACTTATCCTGAAAAACTTATAATGTTTATAGCTATAATAAAATATTTAAAAAAACAGTATATAAACTTTAATAAAAAAAAAAAAAACCGTTAAAAATAAAATGAAATAAAACTAGATTTTTTTACTAACTTTTAAACTTTTAAAAATAAATTTATTTAATTTATAAATAAATATATATTAATTAAAAACTTATAAAAAAAAAGTTTTATATATAGCTTTTTATTCGACTAAAAAACTTAATAATAAATAAATATTTTAATAAAACTTATAATTTTAAAACTTTAGTTTTATATGTTAAATAAACCGCTTATAATTTAAAAAAATTAAATATTAAAAATAAACGTTAATAAACGTTAATAATTAGTAAAAATTAAAATAGTAGTTATAATAACTAAAAATAAAACAAAAACAATAAATTTTAAATAAACGGTTTAAGTATTAATACGTTAGCTAATAAACCTTCCGGTTAAAATAAAATATATATTTAATTTAATTTTAATAAAATGAAACGTTTTTTTAAAAAAAATAAATATTTTAATTATTAAAAATATAATTATTAAAATAAAAACTATCCTAATAAAACTAAGCCTATTAAAATAATAAATTAAAATATTTATTTTACTATTTTATATATTTATTATAGTAATAATAATAATAATATTAATAAAAAAGAGTTAGTCCTAGCTAACTTAAAAAAAGCTTAACTTTAAAAACTATAAACTTTTTTTTAAAAAATTTATTAATAAATATAAAAATTAATAGTATGGAAAATTTTTTAACTTTATTTTTAAAAAAAAAACTATTCTTTATATTATATATTTTAATATTAAATAAATAAATATTAACTATATATAAATATTTTATTAATATAAAAATAAATAAATACTTTTTTATAAATATTAATATAGTTAAACGTATAATAACTTAATTAAAAACTATAGTTATAAATTATTTCTATAAATAAACTATTTTAAAATATAATTTTAAATTATAATAAAATATTAACTAAGTTTTATTAGTAAATTTTAAGCTTTAAAGCCGAATATTTAAAAATATACCCTTAATTATAATATAAATAAAACATAAGCTTATTATTAAAAGAATTTTTTATAAAATATATAATATATTATTTAATACGCGTTAGTAGAATTATATTTTTTTATTAAATTTTTTATTATTTAAACTTAAAAATAATATAAAAAAAACTAATAAATATAAAACGTATAAATATTACCTTAAATATATCGCTAATACTATTAAATTAAACATAACTTTAACCCTTTTATATAAAGCGAAAAAACTTATTATATTAATAATAAAGCTTATATTAATAAAAATAATATATTTTTTTTAACTTTTTTAATTATTAAAATATATTAAATAAATAAATTAATAATAAAAAAAGTTAAAAAAAATAAACTAATAATTAATACTAAAAAATATACTACTTTTAGCTAACCTTTAAAAAAAAACGTTTATACTTTTACCGAAAAAAAAATAAAAATATAATATATAAAATTTATACTAGTTATAAAAAAATACTATAAAATAATATAAGTACTGTTTAATTATTAATATTATAACTATTAACGTAGCGCTTTTTTTATACGTAGTATAGTAATATAAAATATTGATTTATATTATAAATATAAACAAGCTTAATATAATTATTTAATATAAATAAAAAAACAAAATATTTTTAAAAAAAAAATTTAAAAAACTAAAATAAAAAACATAAAAACTAATATTTAAAAAGTATTATTTATTATTAAAAACGTTTAATAAAATAAACTTAAATATTTTATTTTTTAATCAGCTTATAAACTATTAAATTAAACTTTTATTTAAAAAAATATAAAAAGATATTTTAAATAACCTATTATATTATATATTATTAAATAAACTAAAAATTATATAAAAATATATTATAAATAATTTAAAAAAAAAGTTTATAATTTTATATAAACTATTAGAAAATTAATATATTAATAAAAAAAAACCGTTATTTTATATTATTAATAAATAAAACATTAGTTTATATTATTAAAGTATAAATTTTTATAAAAATTAATATATAGTAAGCTTTTTATAAAATTTATATATATTTTAATAATAAAAACTTTACTATTTTTAAAATTAAATATAAATTATTTAAGTATAAAATATTACTATTTAAGCTATTTAATAAACTAACAACTTTTTAAAAATATATTAATAATATATTATTTAATTATTTAAATAATTTTTATAGTATATATATTAATAATATTTTTATTTTTTCTAATAATTTAAAAAAATATAAAATTTATAAAAAAAAAATATTAAAGTTTTATTATAAAATATAATAAAATTAAAATTAACCCTAATAAAATAATTATTATATAAAACTAAATAGTATTAATTTTTATAAAAAAAGTATAATTTTTTATTAGTTTTTATAACTTTTATTAACGTTTTATTTTAAAGTATAGCTGTATAATAAAGCTTTTATTTTAAACGATTAAAAAAAATATTACGTTTAAATAAATAAAAATATATTAAAAAATATTTAATAAGCTAAAAAGATAATTAATTAATATTTTTATTTTAATATATTTTAATTATAATAAAAAAATACGCGTTAAAATAAACACGTTTAATAAAGTTACTGCTAAATATTTATTTTAATAAAAGAATAATATTTAATAATACCTAGTAATATTTTATTTTAAAATATTATATAATATTAAACTAAATTATAAGATTTATAATAAAAAAATATTAATAGTAATAAAAGCTTTAAAATATTAAAAATTAAAATTAATTAATATATAAAAAAAACAGCTATTTTTAATTATTATTAACTATAAAATATTAAAATATTTTAGTATAAAATAAAAGTTAAACTTTTACTAAGTAAAATAATTTAAACTTATAATATAGTATAATTTTTTAATTATTTACTACTTTAGGACAAAAAATATAATAGTAAATATTATATTAAAAAAACAAAAAAACTTTTAAACTTAAAAAAATAAGTTAAAAAGTTAACGTTATATAATATTATT
Source organism: Xylaria longipes (assembly GCA_025201785.1). Taxonomy (NCBI): domain Eukaryota; kingdom Fungi; phylum Ascomycota; class Sordariomycetes; order Xylariales; family Xylariaceae; genus Xylaria; species Xylaria longipes. Next base: position 7,314 of record MU620089.1, read on the forward strand.
TTAAATAATAAATAAACTAAGTTTTTTTTTTATTAATAAAATTTTAACAATTTATAATTTTAATATATTATTAAAAATTAATATTTTATTAAAAAAAATATTACTAATAAATAAAATCTTTTAATAAAACTAATAATTTTTAAAACTAAAGCTTTATAAAGTTAAAGCTTAAAAAAGCTAAAGTAAAAACTAAGCTTTAAATAAAGGATTAATAATATATAAAAAACGTTTAGTAGTATTAAAAATAAACTATTTATATACTTAAATTATAAAAAAAGTATATAGTTGGATAACTATAGCTTATTTAAGCTAGGGCAAAACTTAATAGCTTATAGCCGCCTAGTATTAATAACTAGGCCTAGCTATAAAATATAACTAGTATATATTTAACTATTTTATATATTAACTAGCTAAAGTTTTTTAAAATCGGATTTTAAAATTATTATAGCTAATATTAATTCTGCTACGCTTTTTTAAACATTTAGTTATAAATTTTAAAAAAATAACTATTAATAAAAAACATAAAAACTTAATATTTATTATTATAAATTAATTAAATAAACTTTTATAATTAATACTTTATAATAAATTAATAATTATTTAAAATATTGTTTAACTATACTATAAAAACTTTTTTTATATTTATAAATTATTTAAAAAAATTAATTTTAACTAAAAACTATAATTTATTTTAGCTTTTATAAATAAACTAATAAAAATACTTAGTATTAAATAAAAATAATTTTTTTTAAAATATTATAAATTAATAAAATAAACCGAAATTATAATTAAATATTTTAATTAAAAGTTATAATTATTTTATAACTATTATTAAAATAATTAAGCTGAAGCGTTATTAGTAATAAACTTTATAGCGGCTTTATTATTATATAAATTTACAGGTTTTTAACTTTATAAAGTTTTATTCGGTTTTTTAATATTTATATATTATAATTAGCTAAACTATACTATAAATATTATTAAATTATTAGTTAAAAAGTAATTAACTTGCGAAAAAACGTAAAAAATAGCTTAAATTATTAAAAAATATATAAAAATAATATAAACTATTTTAAAATAAACTTAAAATAAAATAATTTAAAAAAAAAACTAATATTAATAAAAACCCGATTTTAATATTAATAATTATATATTTATTATAAAAAAGCGTTAAACTTAAGCTATTAATAAACTTTTTAATAAACTAAACTATTTAATAATTTAATAATATTTTAAAATAGCCGAATAAATAACGCCTATAATTTTTTATTTTAAAGTACCTTTAAACTAGTATGCTTTTAACTTTTACTACGTTAATTATTTATAAAAATATTTAAATAATTTATTATTAAAATAAAAAATTAAATACTTTAAAAGCAAATTTATATTTTTAAATATTAATAAACCCGAATAAAAAATTAAATATATATAAACTTTTTATACATATTATAAAAAAACGTTATAATACTAAGTTAATTAAAAAAGCTAAAAATTTAATAAATAATAATATTCTGCGAGTAATTTTAAAAACTTTTTAAAATTATTATTTATATTTTATTATAATAACTTTAAATCTGTAAAACTATTAAAAAAGTTAAAAAAATAGCTAAAAGCTGTTAAAAAAATAAGTTTAAAAACGTGTATTTAAATAATAATATACTAAAAAAACGCTTAAAAAAAATGCTTTATTAATTAAAAAAATAAAAAATAAAAAGCTAAATAAAAAATAGTATTAAAAAAGCAACACTTATTAAATTATAAAAATATTTTAAAATATTCTTATAAAATAAAAGCTTATAATATAATAGCTAAGGAGTAAATATTTAAAATAATCCCTTTTTTTATTAAAAAGCGACTTTTTTTTAAATACTAGGTTTAAATCTTAGGGCGAGATTTTTTAAAAAAAGGGGTAGTTACGGGCTAGCTGGCTAACTTTAATAGGTAGCCCCTGCAGGGCCCACCTTTAGTTATATAATTAGCTACCCGTGCACACAAGAATATTTACCTATATAATTTCTATTATAAATATTTCTTTCTTTTTTTATTCTTTAATTAATATATAAATAGGACCTTAACTAGGAGCTTTGCTTTTATAAAGGACATTAAACGTAATAATAATTAATATATTATTATTTAATATAATAATTAATAAATAATTAAATTTATTATAAAAAAAATAATTATTTTATAAATAAAGTTTTATTATATAAATATTTATAATTATTAGCTTTATTAAAAAATAAAAAATAAAATTTTATAAATAGTTTATATATTAATAAATAATATAATTATTAATAGACTAATAAAAACTTTAAACTAAAACAAATAAAATTAATTTTTTAATTAATTAAAGCTTATAAGTATTTATAAATATTATTTTTATAAAAAATTAAATAATAAAAAATATTAAAGTTTAAAAGCTTTAAAAAACTTATTTATAAAAAATAAATTAAGCTATTTAAAATTAAATAACTTTAAATAAAGCTAAAATAAAAAGTAATTATATATATTTTATTTATTATTTAAAAGCTTTTATTTTAACTTATTTTATACTTTTTTTTAAATATTATAATAATTAAAATTAATTTTATTATTTTTAGTATTTATTTTATAAAAAGCTTTATTTACGTAAGCTTTTTTAAAAAAGTATATTAAATTTAAAAGGTTAAAATAATAATTTATATAGCATAAATTATTTATATATATTTATTTAATATAAAATAAAAGAATTTTTATAATATAATAAAATATATTAATTAATTACTTATTATATTTAATTAAAATTATTTAATTTTAATAATTAAAGCTTATATTTTTCCGATTTTCTTTAGTTAAAAAATATAAAAACTAAAAAGTTTCGTTTAAACATTTTTTAAATTTTAAACACCTTGTTTTCTTATATAAATTACTTAGTAAAAGAAAATCGAAAAAATAAAAAGTTTAATTCCTTAAAATCTTTAAACAATTAATTTCCTTTTTTTATATTGTTTATAAAATAACCCTTTTTTTTACAAGCTATCGCTTTACGGGCCACTTAAAATTTATAACATTTAAAATATATAATCCTTGTTATAAAAATAAACAAAATAGCTAGAAATAGGCTAGCTTTAAATTTTAATTTAAAAAAGCTCTTAATATTTTATAAAAAAATAAAATATATAATCTTTTTATTATAATATTAAGATTAACTGCTTATAAAGCTATTTATATACAAGGATATATATATAACACTAGTAATTAAACAATAGCTTAATTACTTTTATAGCTTAATTAAGCAAGTATTATATATTTATAAAATTTTTTACCTATAAGAAAATTTTATATATAAAAGCTTTTTTTATATATATTTAACTAGTTAATTAAATAAATTAATATATAAAGCTATTTATTTTTTTTTAAACATATAATATTATACCTTTTTAGCTATTTAATATTAATTAATATTTTCGGCTAAAAATATAAATTAATAAAAATAAAAATAAAATTTTAATTTTAATTATATTTTAATACAGTTTTTTATATAAATTAAATATTTTATATTATATTTAAGTTTTTTTAATAATAAACTAATAAAAAACAATTTTGATTATTTTTATATACCTCGGCTTAGCTTTTATATAAAAGTTTAATTAATAATATATAATTATATTATTCTTTTATTATTATTATATAAACTATATAAAAATTTATTTTATAATTAATTTTTTATATTTATAACTATATTAAATAATAATTAATTATATAAAAACTATTAAAAATAAATATATAAAAATATTTAAAACTTTAAAAAATAATTTTAACGTTTTTAATAAATATTTTATATAAATTTATAATAAACAAAATTATTAAATATACTAGTATTTTTTTAATATTTATATAAAAAATTATTAATTTTTAAATATATAATAATACTTTATATAACTTTTATATAATAAATAAATAAAAATTTAATATATAAATAATATATTTATATATTAAATATAGCTAGTTAAAATATAAATTAAAAAATTTATAAAAAATATTAATAAATAATTTTAAATTTATTAAATTATAAATATTATAATTTATTAATATTAAAATTATTAGTAAAATTTATAATATATTTTATATAAAAAATATATTAAACTAAAAACTAGTTATAAAATTAAAAAAAAACTATATTTTATAATTTATTAAAAATAAATTTATTTTATTATATTAATTTTAAATTTTTATATAATAATTTTAAATATTATTTATATTTTTTATTTTAAATTAA
>MU620090.1:0-11555 GCA_025201785.1 Xylaria longipes
TTAGTTTATATTTAATAATTTATTTTTATATAAAAAAAAACTAATAATATTAAAAATTAATAACTTATAAATATATATTATTAAAAAAATATATAGTTAACTAGTTATAATATATTTAAAAAAAAATAAAACTTAATAATTAGTTATAAAAAAATATTAATAGCTAAAGCTATATAATAATATAAAATAGTATATAATAAACTATTTTTATTATTTAATAAAAATATTTTAAAATAAAATACCGGGTAAACTTATATTTTTAAAAATATTTAATTATTTATAATAATATTTAATAATAAATTTTAAAAGCTTTCCGCTAAATTAAAACAAAAATAATATAACCTTTTATATAATTAATAAATTATTAAAAATATTATAAATAATAACTTATAAAAATTTAATAATAACTAAAACAGCTATTTAAATATATTATTAAAAACTTTATTAAATATTTAACTAGTTAAAAACGTTTATAAATAACTAAAATAATTAATTTATTTTAAATATTATATAAGTTTTACTACTATATAAATTATTAAATAAACTAATATTATAAAAAATTATAATAAATAAATAAATAAAAATAACTTTTAATTAAAGATTTAAAATTAAAAGTTTAATAAATTATTTTATATAAAAAAAGCTAAATTATAAAAAAATTTAAATATTTATATAAAAAATATATAAATATATAAAAATAATAAAACAAAAAATAAAAAAAGCTTAATAAAAAATAATTAACTAAGCTAATAAATATTAATATAATTTAGATTTTATAATATATAACTATATATATATTTTATAAAAAAAAAAAAAATTTAAATTAATTAAATAATAAACTTAATTATTTAATAATTAAAAACTATTATAAAATTATTAAAATATAATTAAATAATTTTAATATATTTAAATTAAAATTATTTAATAGCTAACGTAATAATTAATAATTTTATATAAACTAGCTTTAAAAATATTTTAATAATTTATTATTAAGCTAAAAATATAAACGTTTTATTAAAAAAATAATAAACTTAAACTTAAATAATAAAAAATAAAAAAATAAAAATTTTTTTTATTATATATTTAATACTATAAGCTATATTATAAAATTATTTAAAAAAGTTAAAAATATAATAATAAATAATATTTTATAATAAATTTAAAAAACTTGCTAGTTAAAATTAAAAAATATTATAAAAAAAATTTAAATAAAATAAAGCTATTATTATGCTTTAAAATATAAATAATTATAGCTATAAAAAAAAAATTCGCTATAAAATATAAAAATAATAATTAATTAATAATAATAAGCTTATAAAAAATATATAAAAACTTTTATAAATAAATTATAATTTAAAAACATTTATTATATAATTAATTATTAACTTAATTAAAAAAAAACTAAAAATATAAAAAGTTTTAAAAATTAATTAATTATTAACAGCTAAAAAAAACCTTTTAATTTTAAAAATATTAATTAAAAAAACTTATTATTTAATTCTTTATATAAGCAAATTATATAATCCTGTAGATTTAAAGCCTTGTGCGCGGCAAAAAACTCGGGCCGAGTCTTTTTATAAAGAAGGGATTATTACAGCCCAGGTACTATATATAGCTAGTATAGCTAGTACGGCTAGTAGCTTATACAGGGGCTAGAGTATTTACTAGCTAGTATTTACTAGGCAACTGCTGTAGTAAATACCTTCGCGGGCTATATATTTAGGTATAGATTCTTGTACTTATTACGCTTTTTTTTTATTTTTTTTTTTATAGAATATTAGCTCCTAATAATAGGTAAATTAGGTGTCTGAACCTGCTGCCTTTATTGCATCCATCACACCAATGCCAAGTGCTAAGTGCTAAGTGCCAAGTTCTACGTTTTGGCGGAAGTGGCCCCAATGGCCCACCGTCTACCTAGGTACTATTGGAAGTCCCTAAGAAGCTCTGTGGCGTTGACGGCTGACGGCTGACGGCAGGAAGTCGTCAAAGACCTGCGGCCTCAGACAGAAGATTATGGGAAGATTAAACAGGGGGAGTTGACGCGAGGTCTTTAAGCAGAATTCCGGTGCTCCTGAGCGTCATAACTTGTAGTCAATACACAAACATTATAGTCTAACATAACACTCGTATCTAGTTACATGCGCCGGCTTAGCCCTATGCGGTATTGCAAATGCCGATCAAAAGGTAGATGCACTGAGTCGCCCGAGTACGCGCGGCACCGTCTAGCTGGCTCCTGCTGCACGTGCCGCCAATACGGACAGCAAGACTACGATCCGGTGCTTGATGAGGAGCTTGTGCAACGTCGGTAAATTGCACGATTTGCTCGCAGTGAGCCACCTCGTCACCAACTCCAATAACGGACATCATCAGGTATTGTGACAAGGGCTTGATTACGCTTGGAACAAGGGTTCGTTTCAACTAATAATTCTCAAGCAGACCTGTTATCTGCCCCCTCACTTGGTCGACACCTTATTCGCAGACTCCTCTAGTCTCGTGAGCCTTACAGACCAATGGATACGGCTTTTCAGGCTGTATGTCTTGCAAATCTTCGCTGTATATTTTGAATCAAGGCTTGGCAAGTTGGTCCGTGTGACAGGTATCTTCAGCATAATTGTAGCTAAATACTAATTATCTAACACAACGTCCATATGATGTTTCTTATGATAGAAGCAATGAACTTGCAAGTGCCCGATATGATGCCAGCGGAGCCTCCCTCTATATTTTAGCAGTACATTTATCGTCTATCGCCGATATTCCGGTTACTAGATCGAACATGTCTTACACTAGAATTGATTGCGCTTATTAATATCCTTCTAAATTGGCTGAAAGTGTTATTTTAATTAGCGTTTAGAAGTAGATTCGATTCTTTTCTTCACTTGCTGTGCCGTGTCGCGATACCTCACCGGGAACAAAGCACATGTAGGTAGATAGCCAGAGACTAGTCTATGAAGGGATTTAGACCACCGCGCAACAAAAGAGTCCGTGCATAATTACCCCCATACTTGAGATCCCGATACTTCGAAATCAGGACAGCTATTAGCGAGCGACAGGCCCAAGAGCAAATCACCCGTCAAAGCTTTGGAGTGAAAGTTCGCGCCGTTTGTACAGGGACGCCTTCAGAAAACACCGACCTGTTCTAGGTTGATTCAATAATAACCTCCGCAGTAAGATCCGGTTGGCTCAAAAAGGGACTGTGTGCCGCCGTACAACGTCTCGTCTTCATTGCTGGAATAGCTGCTGCCATGTATTCCTGAAGTTGTATTGGGATCGTCTTGTCACTCTCACACAGCAGATATGTCATCGGGATTTTTATATCGTTGGCACAGAAATCCACGGGCTCCTCAAATGAACGTTGTGACTGATTCAATAGCTTTCCACACTGCTCCTTAGCCTCATCTAAAGGCAGGTCGTTATAGAATGGCTCAAGTCCAGGCACAGTTTTAATTGAGGAGGGTATCTACACGTATTAAGTTAGTGCTATGCTAGCATGTTAGTGAAAAAACTTAGAAGACTGACATTCTTATCGAACGGTTGAGTTGCAGTTATCCACTCGCCATACTTCCTGTTGATGGTTGACGAGAGAGAGTCACCCCGTTGCACAATAGGAATCGCGCAGATGTAAACAACCGCACTAAATCCTCCTTGGAGTCCTCGTGATTGTCGATCGGAGATGCTCTGGCCCTCAACCGAGGCGGTGGCTACTACGCCACCATACGAATGGCCAACGATGACTACATGGCGGCCTTCATTGAAAAGGGGAATAACAAGATCATGTACCACTGCCACATCGAAACGCCATGAGTAGTTTACGGGCTCGGGCCCAACCACCGTAAGCATCCTTGGTGTGTAAACCTCGTAACCGGCCGCTTCTAATCGGGGTTTGACTTTGTTCCAAACGTCGGGGAGGTGCCAAGCACCGGCAATCAGAACAATCACTGACTTAGAAGCAAGTGGCTCTACCATGTTCTGGGAATTATGAGATGAATGGGATATTTCGTGACTGCCTTTGAGCAGTCGACTGATACGCCCCGCCATAGATTTTTTCAACACACCGTGAAGTTCAAGCACTCAATGCGGAAGGTCTGGGGTAAGTCCGAGGGAAAATAAGCGATTCCAAACGCAGACACGATTGTGTACTAATTAATACTTATCGGACGGCTCCCTCACGTCACTTCGTGATACCTGTGTGTATAGGAGGGTATACTAGTGTATAAAAAGCAATTCACACCCCCACGTGGCTGTTCAGCCAGCCTTATAATGCCCGATCTCTCTCTAAAACACAGATTGGTAACAACAATCGCATATCTTATTACCAGCGGGCACATATAATACCCAGTGTGATGTAGCGTAGCTGATAAATTGTTTACAGCCAACCATTTCCCCGTCCGGTGCTGGCTTTGTGGTTACGGCGGTTCACGCATAAGTATTTCATAACATAGACAACTTGTTAATGCCTAAACGTAAAGGCATTCTGAATACTCGGTATAACAAGGGCTTGATCTAAGGGCTTGGAAAAGCGTTCAGTTCAACTAATAATCATCTATGCGATCAAGGGAGCTCTGGGGCTCTAGTTCTCCTATTCAGCCAGGCGGGCGGACTCCAGGCTATAATATGCGAATAGCTTCACCTAAGCACACCGCCTGGCTTCCCCTTGCCCTCGCGCACTTGTACCGCTGTCTCGGATAAATCGGAACATTTGGGAGGGAACGGGAAGCCTTCGCTATCCATAGGCTCTACCATCCGATCATATGATTATTTACAGAATATAAATATGCATTCGGATATGCAGTTCTCTAGACGTAGGGGTACATATAGGGGCTTACTGCCACAATATCATGAAGCCAGAGGCTTTCTATAAATTTCTATAGATTTGAAGTAAGTAGATCTGTAGATTAGAATAAAGAAGCTGCAGTATGTTTGCCCAAACCCCACTCGACTAAGCCACATACCGACTAGCCACTACTTCACGCCATACCGCATTATCTGGTTAAATTCGTTTCGACACTACTGCAGCCAAAAAGGCCCTAAACTATTCTTAGCCATGCTGTGGGGAGCTAAGCCATTAGCAAATATTACACAATTTATATACAAATCTAGAAATTTATAGCTTACTATATTATAAAGTAAAATTACTAGCTTTTAATAGTATTTTTAGTTACTTTAGGTTTTAAACTTGCTTAAAAGCTTGTTTTTTATTTAATTCGCTTAAATTTATAATAAAAATTAGCTAAATATTATTTAATTAACTTTTTAAATAAAAAATAAACCTTTTTATATAGCTGTACTTTTTAAAAATAATAGTATTTATATTTATATTAGTTTGTAAAACTATTTAACGTAGCTTAAAAAAAAAACTTTTTAAAACTATAAATATAAAACTATAAAGTTAATTTAAAAGCTTAAAAAAATATATTTAAAAAAAATAAAATAAAAGTATTATTATTTATTAAAAACTACTATATTTTAGTTAAACAAACTATTTGTTTTAGTAGTTTAATACCGCTTAATTTAAGCCGGTCTTTTGCTAGCGTTTTTTTTATTAAAAAAAGTTATTATTAATTGATTTTTTAAAAAATAATTAATTATTTTAAAATTAACAACAAAACTATAATAATATACTAGTAAATATACTATAAGAAAATTTTAAATAACTAACGTTTAAAACGTTTTATAAAATAACTAGTAGTTAAAATAATAATATAAAAAAACTTTTATAGCCGAAAAAAATAAAATAAATTAATTTTATATAAATAGTTTTAAAAAAGATTAATAATAATATTTAAAGCTTTTTATTTAAGCTATAATAATTTATTTGTTTTTTTAAATAAATAGTTTTAAAGCTTTTTAAAAAAATATTAAATTAACCGTTATTAAATTATTTACGTAGCTATAAAAATATTAAATAAAATAATTTATTATATTAATACGTTTTTATAGTTTGTTTAAAAAAACTTATAAAATAATTACTGTTTTTTAAATATTATATTAATAAATAATTTTATTAAAAATATTAGTTTTTAAAAGTTTATATTTTATTTAATTATTAATTTTAATAAAACGTTATTATTTTTTAAGTTTTTAAATAAATATATATATAATAAATAAAATAAATAATAAATAATATAAATACTAGTTATTATAACTAATAAATTATATATAAAAAAGCTAAAACTATTAATAATATTTTATAATAAAAGGACCGTTTTTAAAAATAAATTATTTGCTTACTACTTAAGTATTAATATAAAGTTTAATAAAATAATATATAATAATAAAAAATTATTTAAAAAATAAATAATAAAAAATTTATTTATATATATTAATAAAAAAAATAATTTATTAGTAATAAATTTAGTTATTTTTTATTTAATAAAATAGATTTAAAAAATATTAAAAAAAAAGAAATTAATATTAATAATTATTCCTGCAGGCTTAACTAAATATTTTTAACTATTAAATATTAGTTTTAATAGTTTGTTTAAAAATTAGTTACGCGAAAAAATAAATTTTTATTTTAAAGATTTTAATAATTTTAATAAATTATTAAAATTTTAAACAATAAATAAACAAAGAATAATAATAACTTATATAATTAATAATATATAAAAACAAACTTTTATATTAAAAAATTAAAATTTAATAATTAAAAGTTTTATAAAAACTAGTATTTTTATTTATTTAAATAGCTGTAAAAACTATTTAATTAATATTAAAAACGTTAAATTTAATAATTTATAATTAAAAAACTAATATATAATATTTAAATTTTATAAAAAAATAGCTATTATTATATTATTTGTAAAAGTTTTTAATAAATTTTAGTATTATAAAGCTATTAAAAAAAACCTTAAAATATTTTAAAATAACTATAAAAATTTTATAAATAATTTTTTATAAATATTTTTAAAAATAAAAAAGCTAATAAAGTTAAGAAAAAAAGCTAATATAATAAAATAGTTAAAAATATATAATAAATAAATTAAAGCAATTATTATTTTAATTATTGTTTAAAATATACTATAAAATAAATAATTATTATTATAGTTTATTTTATATAGTTTTTTTTCTGCTATTAATAAAAAGTTATACGTTAATATTTTAAATATTACTTAATTTATATAAAAGTTTAAATAATTAATTATTAAATATATTTATTAATATTTAATATAAATTTTATTATTAACTATATATAAATTTAACAAAAATATATTTTAAAAAACTATTAAATAGTTTTATTTTATAACTTTAGCTTATAATCCTGTTGTTTATATATATTTTATTACTATTTATATATTATATATAATAATATTAAATTATTAAAAACTATACTTATTATTTAAAAAAAAACCTTTACTAAATATTATGTTTTATTAATTATTTTTAAAAATAATAAGCTTAATTATTTTTATTAAATAAATAGCTGTAGTAATAATTTTTATTATTAATAATAATAAATTATTATTTGTTTTTTTTATAAAATAATTAAAGCGTATACGTGTAATAAAGGTTAAAAAATAATGCTTTATAGCTTTTTAAAAGCTGCTTTATATTATTTTTAAATATTTAATTAATAATAAAAATTAAATAAAATTTTATATATTTATAAATAAAAAAAAACTAATTTAATTAAATAAAAAAAAACACGAAGGCTATATTTAATAAATAGTTTAAATAGTTTTAAGTAGTTTTAGGTAATATAGTACGGAAGGCTATATAGGCTAGATATAAGTAAGTAGTGTGGTAAATTAAAGGGTATTAGCTAGTATATAATATAAAAAGTATACTACTCCTATATAAATTAGGTAGCTAAGCTATAGCGGTATAGTTGTAGCTAAGCTTTGTATACGGGCTATACTACTAGCTTGGCTGCAGTAGTGTTGAAACAAATTTAACTAAATAATGCGGTAGTACCGCATAATCTGGATAAATTTAATTCAATACTACTACAGCTAAAAAAAATCTAGGCTATTTTTAGCCATGCTATAAAGAGCTAAGCCATTAACGAATATTATATAATTTATATACAAATTTAAAAATCTATAGCTTACTATACTATAAAGTAAATTTATTAGCTTTTAATTATTTAAACGTTTTATTTTTGTTTAAATTGTTTAAATTTATAATAAAAATTAGCTAAGTATTTTTAATTAACTTATTAAATAAGAAATAAACTTTTTTTTAAAGCTATATTTTTTAAATATAATAATAATACTTATACTAGTTTATAAAGCTATATAGCTTAGCTTAAAAAAAAATTTAAAAAAATATATTTAAAAAAATAAAAAATAAAAATATTATTATTTATTAAAAACTATTATATTTTAGTTAAAAAAACTATTTATTTTAATAACTTAATATTATTTAATTAAAACTAAATTTTCGCAAGTATTTTTATTATTAAAAATAACTATTGTTAATTATTTTAATAAAAAATGGTTAAATATTTTAAAATTAATAATAAATTTATAATAAATTATTAATAAATATATTATAAAAAGATTTTAAATAATAAATATTAAAAATATATAATAAAATAGCTAATAGTTAAAATAATATTATAAAAAGATTTTTATAATTAAAAAGAATAAAACAAGTTAATTTTATAAAAATAGTTTTAAAAAATATTAATAGTAATATTTAAAGTTTTTTACCCAGGCTATTATAATTTATTTATTTTTTTAAACAAATAGTTTTATAGCTTTTTAAAAAAATATTAAATTAATTATTATTAAGTTATATATATAGCTATAAAAATATTAAAAAAATAGTTTATTATATTAATTTATTTTTATAGTTTATTTAAAAAAACTTATAAAATAATTATTATTTTTTAAATATTATATTAATAAATAATTTTATTAAAAACGTTAGTTTTAAAAAGTTTTTATTTTATTTAATTATTAATTTTAATAAAACGTTATTATTTTTTAAGTTTTTAAATAAATATATATATAATTATAAAAATATAAAAATAATAAACAGAAAATTTAATAAAAATAACTAAAATAAATAATAAACAATATTAATATTAGCTATTATAATAAATAAATTATAAATAAAAAAACTAAAGCTATTAATAATATTTTATAATAAAAGTATTATTTTTAAAAAAAAATTATTTATTTATTATATAAATATTAACGTAAAGTTTAATAAAATAATATATAATAATAAAAAATTATTTAAAAAATAAATAATAATAAATTTATTTATATATATTAAGAAAAAAATAGTTTATTAGTAATAAATTTAGCTATTTTTTATTTAATAAAATAAATTAAAAAATATTAAAAAAAAATTTAATATTAATAATTATTTTTATATATTTAACTAAATATTTTTAATTATTAAATATTAGTTTTAATAGCTTATTTAAAAACTAGCTATATAAAAAAATAAACTTTTATTTTAAAAATTTTAATAATTTTAATAAGTTATTAAAATTATAAACAAGAAATTAATAAAAAATAATAATAACTTATATAGTTAATAACACGTTAAAATAAACTTTTATATTAAAAAATTAAAAATTAATAACTAAAAGCTTTATAAAAACTAATATTTTTATTTATTTAAATAATTATAATAATTATTTAATTAATATTAAAAGTATTAAATTTAATAATTTATAATTAAAAAATTAATATATAATTTTTAAATTTCGCGAAAAAATAGCTTTAATTATATTATTTATAATTATTTTTATTAGGTGGTTAAAGGGGTATAATATTATACGTTTAAAAAAAAGTAAAATAAATAGCTTTTTATATCGATTTATTTAACTAACTAGCTAAGTATATAAAAAAGAAGCCTTTGTACGCAGAATTCTCCTATAAGCAAAAAATTCTACAGACGTACACCACTTGCTTAATCGGGCCACGGGGCAATTAAGCTACTGCTTAATTGCTAGTATTATACGTACATCTTTATATGTAAGTAGCCTTGTAAGCAGTTAATCCTAATATCACAACAGTTTTAAATAAATTTTAATTTTATAAAACTATTAAAAAAAGCTTTAAAATATTTTAAAATAATTATAAAAACTTTATAAATAACTTTTTATAAAAGTTTTTTTTTTAAAAAAAAAACTAATAAAATTAAAAAATAAAATAAATATAATAAAATAATTAAAAATATATAATAAATAAATTAAAACAACTATTATTTTAATTATTATTTAAAATATAGTAAAAAATAATTAAACGTTATTATAGTTTATTTTACGTGGTGTTTTTCTTATTAATTAAAACTTTATTTTATTATTTAATAAAAAGTTATATATTAATATTTTAAACGTTATTTAATTTATATATAAGTTTAAATAATTAATTATTAAACATATATTTTAATATTTAATATAACTTTTATTATTTATTATATATAAATTTAAAAAAAATATATTTTAAAAATTTAATAAATAATTTTATTTTATAGCTTTAACCTTAGCTTATAATTTTATTATTTATATATTATATATAATAATATTAAATTATTAAAAACTATATTTATTATTTAAAAAAAAACTTTTATTCAAAATTATGTTTTATAAACTATTTTTAAAAATAACAAGCTTAATTAACTTTATTAAAAAAATAACCACAGCAATAAATTTTATTATTAATAATAATAAATTATTATTTATTTTTTTTATAAAATAATTAAAATATATACATATAATAAAAATTAAAAAATAAAGCTTTATAGCTTTTTAAAAGCTATTTTATATTATTTTTAAATAATAAATTAATAATAAAATTTAAATAAAATTTAATATATTTATAAATAAATAAAAACTAATTTAATTAAACAAAAAAAAACATAAAAGCTATATTTAATAAATAGTTTTAAATAATTTTAAATAGTTTTAAGTAATATAGTATAAAGGGTTATATAAGCTAGTATAAGTGTATAAGTAGTAGTTAAGTTATAAGTTAAAAGGTGTTAGCTAGTATATAACGTAAAAAGTATACTAAAGGCCTTTTTAACTTAAGGGTAAAAAAGCTTAAGTTTTTAGGACTTTTTATTTAATAAAACCTTTTTTTTTATTACTACTTATTATTTATTAATTATTATTTATTATTTATTAAATATATATAATATTATAATTAATAATTAAAACAATAATTAAAATAATAACTATATAAAATTTAAATAATTTATTAGTTTTTTTTTTTAAACAGTTATAAAAGTTTAATAAAAAAAACAAAAATATATTAGCTATTTTTTAAACAGCTGTATTGTTTGTTTAAAAAAAGCGTAAGTAAATTTTTATTAAAAAATAAAAATTAAACTTAAGTAATTAATATAATTTATTTAACCGGCTAATAATTATTATTATTATTATTTATATTAAATTTATTTATTAATTATTATACTATTTATATAAATTCTTTTTATATAAATTTAATAATTAGTTTATTTTTTATACTAATTATTAATTCAAATTTAATAAATTTAAGTTTATATAAAAATATTTAAAATTAAAACAAATATAAAACTAAATAAATTTAAAATAATTAATATAATTATTATTAAAAATAATAATAAAAACTTAT
>MU620091.1:0-11488 GCA_025201785.1 Xylaria longipes
AATATTAATTATTAAAAATTAATTAAATCGTAAACGTATTTTTATTTATTTTTATTCATATAGCCCCGATTTTATTATAATTTAATCCACTAGCATTTTACTTTTAGCTATTATATCCACTTTTTAAAAATAGTGTAAAAAAGTGTTAAAAAGTGGATTTTTGGTGTGAAAAGGGTGGCCCGTGGGGGGACGGCCCGTAGGGGGGCCACTGATCTTATTGCTGTGCCCCCACGCTTCACATATTTGGTTGGTTGGTTGGTTGGTATATTTAACGCCGGGGGAAGTCTAGCCCTTCTAAACTAGTCCTTCAGGCCTCCATAGGGGCATGCGGCGTGGGATAGCCTACCATGTAAGCGAACATCGGGATCCATCCTGCGAGCAAGCTGTCCGGGTTGGAAGCTCACTCAGCCATCATTTCTAGCCCCAACAGCCTGCTGCAATGCGGTTCCCCATACACAATGATACTGTAGCAAGGATATTAGCAATCCCTCACTACTACGTACTGTACGTATATATGGTGTGGAGGTCTTATTCCTCCTGCTACTTAGGAGAGCTCCACTCTTGAAGACCCCTATCATGGAAAACTAGAGTCAACCATGTGATCTCCAGAAGAAACAGTGCTTAAAATAAATATTTGGAGGTGCGCGACCTACACAAGCTTTAAGGCGGGTTACATTTGCCCAACCATGCTAGGCCGCCCTTTTATGCAATCACTGTTCTCTGCCTGCGCCGCTCGCTTCGCTCCGTTACATTGCAGGCAGTAAGTAGTACTGGTACCTATACATAAGTGCATTTGATATTACCATTCTATAGCGTAGGCGCCTACCTACATAGTATGCATACCCCTAACTAAGAGTCTAACGATATCGAGATAGAATTTCGAAACCCCCCAGGCAACCATTCGGCAGGGATCCCGAGCAGGTCGGCCCATGTACCCAAGTACCCGTACAATCGCCCATGTATTAAGCAGATAAGCGCGTCTACACATCATCCCAGTGGTTGGTATTAGCCTAGGTAGTGCATGAGGCGGACAAGGGCAATTTATTTGGCTCCAAGCAACCATCAGACACGAGAGACGTGATAGAGTGAGTCCGCGGTTTATATAATGAAAGATATTTATTTGGTTGGGTTGAGCCGTGTATTTTGTGAGTGTTTCACTTGTTTAGTACCCCTTATCCTACTAACTGAAGCTCACAATGCTGCCTCATGAATAAGACAGCAATCAAGAAGCGATCTCGATCGCCCTAGCTACTCTCTAGCGAGAACATAGTACCCTCTTAAAGGGCATGACAGTCTTGCTGGCGGCCCTGACACTCTAGAGATTATGGAGGTTTTCTTTCTATCCTCTTCTTCACCCTCATGAGCCCAAAGAACTCCCATCCTAGGTTCCATGTGAGTATTACTCCATAGAGACTTATCAGCGACAATCATCGCTGCTTCACTGTATACTAACGTCGATGTAGTTTTTGGTCAGTAATTAGTCCTCGGCGCCTCTCACGTACGGAAGGGCTGACCGGCGCACTAGGCCACGGGTACTCATTCTTCAACAACTCTCATGCGCCCTTGTCCACCGCAAGGTATAATCAGAGTCTGTATCACACGGTGGTGACTTGAGCTGACGCGATGAAAATATAAATAGAGCGTACTTTGAGAATACTGATGACCTTTTTGCTCTCACTGCCTTTGGGACGACTTTCTATGTAATTACTAACCCCAGGCAGACAGTCCAGGTCTACAAAAACACAGACTCTCTCTCATTTGAAGAGTTCGTGGTGGGTTTGATGCAGTATTCCGGGCTGAGCAACGAAACCCTTGAATCTGTTTTTCATACGCCGCTTCCCAAAGACAAGGCCGGCTACCCTAACCCAGATGGACTTGCCTTATGATACTTTGTTCGCAGCATGCACCACAAGCAGCTATTCCCCGGTCAAAACCCAGACGTTCTCGAGCAGGTCATGACAAATTGGTTTGACCGGCAACTGCATCTGACAGTGCTCCAGAAGCTATGCGCTTCGCACTCCCCTTCCACAACCGAGCATTTTATCGAGGTGCCACTTGTCAAGTGGTGCTCCGAACTGTTTACTCACGCCGGCGAGGAAGCTTATTTTGGGGATACCCTCCAGCAGATTGAGCCAGATATGGCAACAGTATTCCTCCGGTACGATGACCTTAGCTGGCAAGTTCTCTACCAGTACCCGAGAGTCCTTAGCCGCACTATGCATGCGGCCATAGACCGGATACAGGGAATATTCTTATAAAATTTTGAAGTACCTCAAACTCAAAGACGTGGGGATGCCTGGTTCACTAAGGCCATCGAAAACGAGTGTCGGGCCTTAGGTATCAATCGCCGGGATATGGCACGCTTCATGACAACCGTTTATTTGGGTGTAAGTGCCCCGGTTTGATTTATATGGTAGATGAAGGGGGATACGCGGTATGTCCCATGGCCCCAAGTTTTCGGCGTGAAAAATATAAAAGCAGCGGGAAGTTTAGATACTAACGCGAAAACATCTCCTAGAGTTAGCACGAACACGCGCAAGGCAGCTTTCTGGCTTATGTATCATCTCCTCAAGAATCCGTCGTGAATTACCACCATCCGTGAGGAGGTTAAGCCAGCTTTCGGCGACGGCCCTGGGATCAACCTTGACAATATAATTACACAATCACTGCCCAAAACTGGAACAATGCTGGTATGAGACACTACGTTTGAGTTCGAACTGGGCATCCGCCCGAGTTGTCACTCAGGACACCATCATCGGTAAGCACCTCATGCGCAAAGGAAATAGGATTCTTATCCCATATCGCTTTCTCTATTTCAATGGTGCCGTTTTTGGCGAACATGTGGAGCGTTTTCCACCCGGGCGATTTGAGGGTCAGGTGAACACCCTCACGAGGAGGGCTAGCTGGCGCCCATTTGGGGGCGGTAAGACGATGTGCCCAGGCCATTTCATCGCCAAGCGCGAGACTCTCATGTTCGTAGCAATGGTACTTCAGCGTTTCGATGTGGAGATACCAGATCAGGCGCAAGCTGTGCTTGAGCCAGATTTGGGTAAACCGGTTCTGGGGTTAGCTGATTGCAAGAACGGCCAGGAAGTGCTACTGTACTGGGCCAATTACCAACATAAATTATTTTTTATTTTGGGGCAAAAATTCTTTGCTAAGCCCGAAATTGTTTTGTCTGTGTGGAACGCCGTCGGTGGCGCTCTTCCTTGGTATTACACCCAGTGATGGGAAGAGGCTAGATCTTCAAGTACAAATACCACGTAGTGTCCTCAGTGTTTCGAATCAGTCGTGAGATTTTCTGCAGCAGCTCGGGGATGTCGAAGGTGAATACCAGCCTTCAATTGGACAAAAATTAAAAGCTGAAACCCATGCGTGGCTGCTAACGTATTCGTCACCCATTTCGGCCAGCTACACATCTCGGCCACCCCTTTTCCCATACAAAATCGCGATTTTCAACAAGCAATAACGTCGCCGCAACAACAAATAAAAGTTGGTATAATATATCCACGGTAATACAGCAATATCAAATAATAAAAGTAAATAATTTAATCGCGTAGTAAAAAAATTAAAAAGTCTTAGTTATATTTTTAACCTGTTTAAAATTAAGTAGTTTAAAAGTATAATAACTTCCTTTTTTTAACGCTGCATAATTCGCTGTTATAAATTCCATAATTAACGTCGCTAGGCTGTTATATATATCGTACCGAAGGATAGATTTTTTATTTCGTTATACGGCGAAGTTGTTGGTTGTTGAAAATAGTGATTGTGTATGGGAAAAAGGGTGGCCGAGAGGTGTAGCTGGCCGAAATGGGTGACAAATACGTTACCGCTTGGTGTTGAATTCCAAGGCGGATGACTGGGAGCGCTACATTATCCCTAGCTACCGTTTATAGCTTGAAACCTCGGTGCACCATGCGTAATCAGATCATGTCGATATTTTGTACTAGAACATCGGATGCATCCAGGCCGCCTGATATAGCAGCCCCAAGCCTACTCGTTTGAACATTCGGGCCTCGTTGTCCACCGGCTCGAGAAGCAATGACCATGACGCCATATTATTTTGCGCCATGGACAAGAAATCGATACAGTTCGACTATTCCAGCAGATTAGCCGTGAATTCCTCCTGTGTGTTCGTCCATAGATAGACATTGACAGCATCATCTCACTTGAATACAAGGACATTCCTCCAGGGCTGATGATACAAAGCCAGATAGCATATCATTGTCTGCTAAGCTAAATCGGTTTTCGGCACGACAGCGACTACGTGACCATCAGTTAGGTTATATATTCATAAAACTTAGGTGTTATAAAACATAGAACAGATCGGGCATTTCTCGATATACTACTACGAAGCCGGCGATGTAGGTGATAGGGATTCAGTGCCTATCAAGGAGAAAAAGACCAGCGACCTGGCCTGCACCGGGATCGATATATATCAAGGGTGGACAACCAAGAACGAGATCACATTCGGGACTTTTCCGGAATGTTCCCACATAATACAGGCACATTAGCAGCCTCTTGAAGGTCTGGTAGCAACATACCTTCATTTCATTTAGCCCGCAATCGACCTTTGCGAGTCGCGTTGTGATATTTAAACGGCCATCAGCAGCAATCTGTAAATGGGTGTAAAGGGGTAGCGGAGACGATGTGTCTTTCTTCTCATCTTGAAACACCCAATGCTTCTCGTTACTCGTCGCAGCCCAACTCCAGGACGGAACACCATTAAAGTTTTCAGCTGGCTTTGGCTCCTTAGTCGCTTGCCAGAGCAACTGCGCTGCAATGTCGTCCTCCCATATCCCCGCTATATATCTGGCCTTCTTAGTCTCCCTGTATTTGGTGGCGATTCCCCATACTGCCACCAATCGGTCAGACATTCTTGTCAATTTTTTCCTAGTATAAGCGGCAAGAATTTGAGTCCATGGTCCGAAGATGCCTTGCCCAACTGATTGTACGAGTTTCAATCCGAATGGAACGGGGCAATCACGTTCATTCAGGAGGTTGTTTTCTCTGCAGCTCCAGAACATCCCTTTCGGTGTGAAGAAGACTCTTCTTCTTGAAAGATGCCATTCTTGGAATGCCCATGCTCTTTGACCCAAGGGACTATCTTGAAGTAAAAAATTAGACGGCAGATGTAAAGAATAGTGGAAACCAACATCTAAACCACTACAGTCATCATGAATCCTGGTAAAATATACTTTCTCGTCTCTTGAACCCCAGAAAAGCAACTGTGTGTCGGGTCTTTTGCGCCTGCCGCCCCTATCATTAGAGTCGAGTTTTCATACACAGGCCCCATACCCTCTACCTCACGGCACCAGTCTTCTTCGTCGTCTTGTACAATACATAGGCAGTCGATCCAAAGATAGTTAAATCCTAATCGGCGAGCGATTGTTACTGCTTCCTGGTAAACTTTCGGGAGTGAATCAAACTTTATGTCGATGAAATACTCCGAACTATTTGCCTTTGTGGTTTGAATTGGGTGCTTATCCTGGGAACCCCAACGATGACTGAGCGTGCAGTATCGGCCTCGTAGAGATATGGACTCGACGAGCTTGATTCTAGGTTCTTCATCGCCTCCAATGCATAGAATCCGGATTGGAAGGTCCACAACCTCACCTATTATCTTAGAGAGCTTCATTTCCTCAACATGATGTCTGATACTGCATTGCGTATGATAGCGCAGACATCGTTGTAACCAGACATCAATCAAAGAGGCGTATTCCTGTTCTTTATTGGATATGATTGGCTGTCGAGATATGACTCCTATAAAATGTCAACAAGCACAGCTCCCCAACATAGGACCGACATAGCTTACGTTCTCGCCCGCCATATCGGTCGTCGGGAGCCATCCATACTGCGAGGGATAAAGAATTCACATTTTTGTCGGTGTATAATTGGACTTCCGATATAGCATCGACCATGTTAGAATGGCCTCCTGTGGGCAGAGAAATCGTCCTGTGAATGCTATAGTTATTGGGGAGTGGGATTTTGGTCTCTTGGCGACCTGGGCCATGATATCGATGAAGAAAGGCCGGTACTCGGGCCAGGCCAACAGGTGCTTGAATACAGGTACTCGTTAGACAGGTAAAATGAATATAAGTTATGCGTATATGTAGATTGCTCCTGAAACCTTATGACGGGACCGTTCCGGGATCTTTAATCCAACCCGGTAAGTGCCGTTTCCCACTGCATGCATAATCTAACTTACCATTGACTGCAGCGACTAATTTGATTGGCTACCGAAACTATAAGCTTTCCTTCCCCGTCTTATTATATGGTTCAATGAACAGAGAAAAAGGGGACCATCCTACTCCTACAGTGAAATGAGAACAAGAGGATATAACTACAGTAGACCATAAACTTACTAATTAATTAATTAATTAATTAAGTTTAACGTTGGTACAAGGGCCGTAGCTTACTTTATATACCTTTTTAAAGGTTTAAAACATAGCAAGCTTTATTTAAAAGTATAATAAAATATAATATTATAAATAGTTTATATTAAATATATTATTATATATAATATTAAATTATATTTTTATAAGCTTAATATTTTAATATTTATTATTATTATAATTTAATTTTTTAAGCTAAAAGTTATAGCTTTTTATTTTTTTTATTAGTTTTTAACAATATTTATAAAATTTAGCTTTTAAAATTTTTTTTTATATAGTTTTATTTATATATATATTAAAATAAATAGTTTTACGGGGTTATTTTTATACTTTATTTTTAATATTATATTTTTTATATATTTTTTATTTTTTAATTTAATTTTATATAAATTTTTTAAATATTAAAAATATTTTTAAAAAAAAAAATAATTATATTTTTAATTTATTAAAACTTATAAAAATATAATTTTTAGTTTATTTTTATTGTTTTTTTTTTTTATTAAAAGTTTTTTTTTTTTTTATATAATTTTTTTTATATAGTATTAAATTTTTTTTTTTTAAAAATAAGTATATTTTATTATAATAGCTTGTTATTTTATAAAATTTTTAAAATATTAATAAATTTTATATTAATTAAACTTAATATTTATATTTATTTATAAATTTTTAAATTTTTAGCTTATATAGTTTTATTAGCTAACTATATTTAAATTATTTTTTATTATTATATTTTTTATTTAATTTAAATAATTTAAACTAGTTAGCTATAAAAGTTTTTATAATTTTATAATAAATTATATATTTTAGTTTTTTTTTTTTTTTTTTAAAAATAAAAAATATAAATATAATAAATTTTTATATTATTATAGTTAAACTTATTATAATATTATTTATAATTTTTATAAAAAAATATTATATTTAAATATTAGCTTAAGGTTTTTTTAAATAAATATAATATTTTTTAATATTTTTTTAGCTTATATTTAATATTTATTATTTTAAAGCTATTAAAAATATTAATATTTTAATTTTTTAGTTAATTTTTTATTATTTTTTTAATTTATTATTTTATATTTTATTTTAAACTAGCTGTTATAAAAGTTAATTTTAAATTTTTAAATTTTTTTTTTATTTTAAGCTTAGCTAGTTTATTTATTTATTTATTATTTTTAATATTATAATATTTTAAGCTTTAATATATATTAATATTATATTATTTTATTAATTTATAAATTTTTATAAAAACTTATTATAATATTATTAAAATATTTTTTTAAACGTTTTATATTATTATTATATTATTTATATAAAATATAATAATAATATTAATAAAATATTATTATATTATTTTTTAAAATTTTTTAAAAGCTTTAAATATTTTTATATTAAATATTATTTTATAAAAATTTAAATTTTTATAATTCTTTATAATTAATATTTAACTTTTATAAAAAATATATTTATAGTTTAAGCTGTTTTTTATTTTTAAGCTGTTTAAAAAAATAATTATTTTAAATATTAATTAGTTTACGAATTATTTTTTAAATATTTTTATTATTATTTTTTTATTAAGTTTTTTTATAAAGTTAGCTTATAATTTTTTAAAAAATTTAAAAAAATAAAATATTATTTTTTAAATATTAAATAAAAATATTATTAATATTTAAAAAATAATATATATTTATTATTATTATTTAGCTTTTTTATTTTATTATATTTTTTTAAACGTTAATTTTAACGTTAATAAATAAGTTTTATAAATTATTTTTATTTTAAAAGTTTATTTATATTTAATTTATTTTAAAATTATATTAATAGTTAAAATTTTATTTATTATAAATAAAATATATTTTAAAAACGTTTTTTAAATAAATAAAACTTTTTAAGCTATTTTAAATAATATTTATTAAATTATTTAAATATAACTTTTAAGTTTTATATTTATTTTTTATTATTTATTATTTATAGTTTTATTTATTAGTTTTATTTATTTTTTATTTTAAGCTTTATATTTATATAATAATAAAAATAGTAATTATTATAGCTTAGGCGCTGTGTAGCTGGTATAAAGGCGCTGTGTAGCTGGTGTAAAAGCGTTATATGGCTGGTATAAAAGTGCTATGTGGCTAAAGTATAGCTAGTGGTCTATATAAGGGCTACGGTATTTACTAGCTAGTATTTACTAGGCAACTGCTACTGTTATAGTAAATATTTTTGCGGGCTATATATTTAAATATAGATTTCTATACTTATTATATTTTTTTTCTTTTTTTTTTATATAAAATATTAGCTTTTAATAATAAATAAATTAAGTGTTTAAATTTATTATTTTTATTATATTTATTATAATATTTTATATTATTATATTAATATTTAAAAAAATAATAAATTCCTTTAAAATAAAACAATTAAATTAAGTATAATTATTTATAATAAAAAGAATATTATAAATAAAATAATATAAAAGAACTTTAATACGGAGTATTTAGCTAAAGCTAAAAAAAAATATTATTTTAAAAATACTTTAATTATAATAAAATACTTTTTATAGCTAGCTATAATTAAAAAATATTGTTTTAATCCAATATAATATAATAATAATCTTTAAACGATTAATTATATAGCGAGCCGTAAAGCTTATAGCATAGTCTAAAACTAGGATTTTTAATAATAAGGATAAAAAAAAATTTAATATTAAAAAATATATAAAAAAAGCAAAAAA
This sequence comes from Xylaria longipes, assembly GCA_025201785.1. Taxonomy (NCBI): domain Eukaryota; kingdom Fungi; phylum Ascomycota; class Sordariomycetes; order Xylariales; family Xylariaceae; genus Xylaria; species Xylaria longipes. Next base: position 9,118 of record MU620091.1, read on the forward strand.
TTTAATTTTTAACAAAGCTTTTAATTAGTATTAATAATATTTATTTTTAAAAATTAAAATTTAAAAATATATATTTAATATTAATACAGTTTAAAATAACTTTTAAACTTAAATAAATTAAATTATATATTATTTTATTATTAAAAACAGACCGTTTATTATTTTTACTATATTTATTTAAAATAATAAAATTATTTAGTTTATTTTTAACGGTTTTATAAATAAGGTTTAGTTCGCGAAAATAGTTAAAAAAACGCTAGTAATAATATACGCTAAGTTTAAAATATATTTTATTTTATTAATAAACGTTTAAAACTTAATTAAAGATTTATATAATATAATATATTATTTTAATACTAGCTTAATAACCTTAACGTATTATATTAATAGTATAAGCGTATATATTAATAATTTTTAAAAAAACCTAAATAATATTTATTTTAACTATATTTAAAAAAAAAAAAACTTATATAATAATATATTTTATAAAACTTAAAAAATTTAAAGCTAAGAATTAAAAAATTTAAAAACTATATTATTAAGTTTATTAAATAATTTATTATAAAAATAAATTTTAGTTTTATTATAAACTTAATAGTTTTATTTAATATTTATAATAATATACTAGTATTAAATATTTTTTAAACCGAAAAAATTAAATATTTTATTAAAGTTAAATATTTGTTTATTTTTATTAATAATAAATTAAACGTTAACAAGTTTAAAGTTAAGTTTAAATATTAGTTTATATTATTAAACAATAAACTAATTAAATATATTAATTATTAAAATAATAATAAAAAATGAATTATTTATATTATTAATTATATAAATAGTTTTATTTTTAGTAATATTATTTATTTTATTATTAATAAAACGCTGGAAAAAAATCTTTTAATTATTATTAATAATAAATTTATATAATACTTATATAACTAATATAATAATTTAAATAAATATAAAACTATTTAAACATAGTATAAAAATAAAAAAATAAAAGTTAAAAATAAATTTTTTAAATAAAAAATTAAGTTTATTTAGCTAGCTAGCTAAGCTTGCGTGCTTAAAAAAAATTTTAAACGTAATATATATAATATATTTTTAAACTAGTTTAATAAAAAAGCTGTTAAAAAAAAAAAAAACTTAAAAATAATATTTATAGCTTACTATAAGTTTATTTAAATATATAATTACTAGCAGTATAAAGACTATATTATAAAAATAAAAAAAGCTAACGCGGTAAAAAAAAAAAAAAAAAAAAAAAAAAAATTAATAACTAAGCGTTTTTTAAAAATATAAATATAAACTAAAAATAATTCTATAATAATTAATTAATATATTTAAAATATTATAATATTATTTTAATAAATACAGCTAATAATAAATAATAGGTTTATATTAAACTTATTTTTAATTAAATAAAAATATTAATTATTAAAAAATAATATTTTATTTATTATAAATAAAATTATTAAAATAATTTTTATTTTATAAAAATAAAATATAAAAAAATAAATATAACTTATATTAATAAAATTATTATAAAAGCTATAAATATAAGTTATTAGAATTTTTTATAATTAAAAAACGTTATTTAAAATAATTAAACTTTTTTTTTAAATTAATAAAAATATTAATATTAAATATAAAATAGTATAAAAAATATTATTTAATTTTTTAAAAGATTTTTTAAAAAAAAACCTTTTATTTATAAAATATATAGTAATAAATAATAAACTTATAATAATTATATTAATATTATTTAATATAAAAATAAATATATATTTTTTTATTAGTATAAAATTTATATTATAAATAATATAATATTTAAAACCAGAGAAAATAACCGGCTTTAAGCTAAATATAATTATAAAATATAATAAAAAAACAACTTAAATTATAAATATAGTTTTATAACTATATTTTTAAGTATAAAAATATATAATATTAAACGCTTTTATATTAATAGTTAATATAAAATATAATATAATTATTAATAAAAAGTTTTTCAAAAACTATAATATATTAATTAATAGCTAGTAAAAATAATTATTGTTTTTTAATAACTAAGAAATAAATTATTATATATATAATATTTTAATAAATATTATAAAAGATTTTATTATTAATTTTATATACTAAAAAAATATAAACTATTATAAATAAATAATAAAATAAAAAAATAAATATTATTAAAATAAATATATAAATTAAAAACGTTATATTATAAAATTATTATTTAAAAAATAAAAATTAATAAAATTTATAAAAATAGTAGTATAAATATATAAAAAAATCGTAAAACTAAAAAAAAAAAAAAAAAAAAAGTTTTTATATTTATAATTTTAAAAATATTTATTTTTAAAATATT
>MU620093.1:0-11472 GCA_025201785.1 Xylaria longipes
ACTAAGCTTAATTAAATCTATAAAAATAAAAATAATAATAGTTATTTTAATATATAAAAAATAATAATAATAACTTTTATTATTATTATATATACTTTTATTATTTTTTTATTTATTTTAATTAGTTTTAGCTTATTTAATATAATTAATTTATTAATAGCTATAAACGTTAAATTTAATATATTATTAATTATTATTACTACTATAATTAATACTATATTTATTAATAAATTAACTATTTATATAAATAAATTAATAAATTAAAATATATTTATAATAATTTTAATAATAATATTATTTAAAATTAATATTAATATTATATTTATAACTATTTTTTAATTTTTAATATTTAATAATTATTATATTAATATTTTATTTATTAATATTATATTTAATATTATTATAAAAATAAACAATTTTTTTTATTTAAATTTTTATATTTTATTATTAAATAATTTTTTTAAATATATTTTAATATTAAATAAACTTTTAAAACTTAAAATTTTTAATATTTATATTATTTAAAAATTTAAAAAATTAATTAATTTTTTTAAAAATATAATAAAGTTTAAAATATATATTTATATTAAAAAAACTTTTAAATTTATTAAATTTATTAAAGTTTTTAAAGCATATAATATTTAAATTAATTAAAATAAAGTTAATATTTTAAAAAATTAAAAGCTTAAAGTTTTTTTTATTAATAATAAATAAAAAATAAAATTAAATATTAAACTTTATTTTTTTAATTATTATAATATATAAATATTTAATAAAATATATAATAAACTATATAAAATAAATTATATAAAATAAATAAATAAAGTATTTTTATTTATTTATTTTATTTTTATTATTTAAAAAAAGTTTATAGTATAAATAAAAAATAAATAGTTATTAATTTATATTAGCTTAATAAAATTATAATATTAAATAATTATTTTTTATTATTATAAAATAAAATAATTAATAATTTATAAAAAAATATTATATTATTTATATTAATATAATTAATTTTTTTTATTAGTTTAAAGTTTATTTAAATTATTAAAATAAGTTTATAATTATTAGTTTTTATAAATATAAAAAATTTAATATAACATTAATAAATTATTATAATTTATTAAATTATATTTAAAAATATATAAATAAATTATTTTATTTTTATTTTTATTATTTTTATTATTTTATTAATAATATTATTATTTATTTAAATATATTTAAAAAATATTTTTAGCTTTTTTTAAAATAAATATATTTTTATATTTTTAAAAAAGTTTTTTATTAAATATTTTTTAATAAAACTATTTAGTTTTTATATTAACGTTTTAAAAATATTAACTATTATTAAATATATATAAGCTTTTTAATAGCTTATATTTTTAAAAAACTTTTAAACGTTTAAATAATATTTTAAAACTAGCGGTTTTTTATAAACTTTTTTATTTTATTATATTTAGCTTATTAAACTTTTATAAAATTATAAAATAATATTATTAATATAAAGTTATAAAAAAAAAAGTTATTAATAAAAATTTAAAATAATATAAATATTATATTTAAAATATTAATTATAAACTAATAAAAATTAAGCTAAAATTATTTTATATTATATAAAACATAATTTATTTTAAAATTATATTTTATTATTATAATTTTAAATATATATTATATTTATAAATTAATAACTTTATTAAACGCGGTTTTAATATTATAATATATTATATTAAATATAATTTTTAATAAATTATATATAAGCTTATATTATTTATAAAAATAAAGCTAGTTATATATTTAAATAAATATTTTTTTTTAGCTAAAATTAAATATAAACTATTAAAATTAAAAATAGTTTATTTTATATAAGTTATAAAAAAGCTTTATATAATTATATATTTTAATAAATATTTAATAATAATATTTATAAATTATTTTAAATTAAAAGAAATTATTAATTAAACTATTTTAAATATTTTTATTATTAATTATATAAATAATTATTTAATAAACTTATTTATTTATTTATTATAATATAAACTTAAAATATATTATTTATTAAAACGTTTTAATTATATATTTAATATATTTAATTAATATATAATAATATAAAATATATTAAACGTTTTAAATAAACTTTAACATTTAAATAAACCTATAATATTAAACTTTATATAAAATATTATTAAATATATATTTAAAATAATTATAAATAAAAAATAAAAACAAAATTTTAAACTTATATATAAAATTAATTTATATTATTAAAAAGTTTTTAATAATTTATATATAAATATATTATATAATAATAAAAATATTATATTTTTTTTAAAACCTAGTTATTTTTTTATTATTTTATATAAATTAATTTTAATATATATAAAAAAATTATTTTATATAATAAATTAAATAAAAAATATTATATTAACTTTAAATATATAATAAAACATTTTAAGTTTTATTTTATTTATTATAAGTTATAAAAAATAAAAGAATATATTAAATATTATTTTAGTTATAATTTTAACTATATAAACTAATTAAAACTAGTTAATAGTTTTTATTTAATTTATTTTAAAAATATATTATTTATATAAATTATTATAATTAATTTTATTTTTACGTTATTTTATATTAAATTAAATAATATATTTTAATAACTTTAAAACTAATTTTATTATAAAATATATAATTATATAATAATAGTATTTTATTATATATTTAAACAAACAATATTTATTTTAAATAATAAAAAATTACTATAAAAAATTAAGCTATTATATTAATTAAATAATTATTATTTAATAATTAAAGAATTTTTAAAAAATTTATTTTAAACTATAATTATAAGTTTATATTTAATTTTTAAAAAAATATATAAAAAGTTTTAAATATATAATTATTAATAACTATTATATATTATTATAATTTTATATAGTTTAAGTTAAATTAAATTAAATTAGTTTTTATTTTATAATAAAATTTAAATTTTATATATTTATAAACTATATAGTTAATTTTTATAAATAATTCTTTAGTTTTTAGCTGTTAAGTTTTTTTAATATATTAATTAAATAAATTAATTTATAATTATTTAAAAAAATATAAATATTACGCGATTATTTATAATAAAACGTTAAATTAATTATAAATTTTATTATAATATAAGTTAAAAAATAATTTAATAATAAATATTATATATTAAAGTTTATATTAAATAATAAAATTTTTTTTATTTTTATAATAAATATTATTTATTAAATAAGTTTTTATAAATATATATATAATAATAAGCTAGCTTTTAAATTATTAAATAAAAAATTAAAAATTTAATATATAAATTAAATTTTTTTAAATATTATTAAATTTATCTAGTTATATTTATAATATAATTATAACTTATAAAAAATAATAAAATTTTTTACTATTAAACTAATTTTTTTTTAGCTTTATTAAAGCTAATTAAAACTTTAGTTTAAATAATAAAAATAATATTTATAAAATAAAAATTATAATAAAATATTATTTAAATTAAAGAAAATTTAGTTTTAATTATTTAATTAAATAAAAAAGTTAAAATTATAAGTATAATTAATAATAATTTAAAAATAACTTATAATATTTATATAATTTTATTAATAAATATTAAAATTAATATAGCTTTTATTTAAATATTTTAAAAAAGTTTTTAAAACTATTATTTATATTAACAATATAATTATTTAAATAATATAAATAATTTTAAAAAATAGTTATTAAAGTTAAACTTATATTTATAGTATTAAAAGTAGCTATTAAACTTAAATTTATATTTATAATAATTTTTATTATAAAAAAACGTGGATAATTTTAAAAAATAACGTTGTTACAGGTGGCTAGGGGTGGCTGGTGGCCAGCCTTAGCCACGGCAACCCCCCCCCCCCCTACTAGGGTGGGTCCTATAGCCCACACTAGCCTACGTACATAGATCTGTAGACCTGGCTGGCCCTAGGCCACCCACCTACCTTCTACATTATCAATCTACATATTCCAACAGCTTCTACAGCCTACCCCCCCTAGCGGGCCTTATAAACGTTTAATAAATTTAAAACTTTAAAAAATAATTAAAAAAGAAAGTTAATATAAATAATTATAACTTAATAATTATATTAAAATAATTAAAAATATTAAATATTAAAATAAATTAAATATAATAATTAAAATATTAAAAAATTATTATTTTTAATTAAAGGTTTAAAAAAACTAGTAATAAAAAAAAAGTGGGTGGAAAAAGTGCGTTGTTTATTTTAGTTTAAGTAAGTGTTTACTATAGCTTAAATATATATATCGTTAGCTATTTTAACAGCTGCGCAGCAGCTGTTAAAATAGCTCATTATCTTAGCTGTAATATAATTAATTAAAGCTTATTTAAATAATATTTTTATTTTTATTTTTTAAAATAAATTTAATTATAATTAATTATATTATTAAAATAAATTATAAGTCATTAAAAATATTAAATTAATTAAAAAATATAAAATAAGTTATTAAAATAAAATTATTTATATTTATTATAATAATATATTTTATTATATATACTAAATAATAAAGAATATAAATATTTTTATATTTTAAAAAAATAATATATTAATAATTTTAACTAAAAATAACTATATTAATAATATTAAAAACTTATTTAAAAATTAATAATTATAATATTTATTATTTAATAAAATATTTATATAATAGTTTTAATAATTTATATATAATATATTACTTTATATATTAAGTTTTTATATTTATTAAATTAAATTAAAACTTTAAAATAAATATATAACTATATTATTATTTTTTAAGTATTTTTTATATAACTTAAATATAAAAGTAATTTTTAAAACTTATAAGCTTTTTAAAAGTTATTTTTAAAAGTGTTTTATACTTTATTTTATTATAATAGTTTTTTATTTATAAAAATTAATAAAGCTGTTTTTTATTAAATTATTTTAATTAAATTATATATTATAAGCTTTTTAATAACTTAATAGGTTTTTTTTAACGTTTATTAGCTTATTTATAGCTATAATTAAATTAGCTTTAATATTTAAATTTAATAATATTAAACTATATTAAAAAGTTATTATTTAATTAATTAATAGTTTATAGTTTAATATAATAAAAATTATTAATTTTTTATAAACTATATATTAATAAAATAATTTAAAATAATTTTAAATATATTTTTAATATAAACTAGTTTTTAATTTAACTTTTTTAATATATATTTAAAAAACTATTAATATTTTATATTTTAATAGTTTTTTATAATATTTTATAATATTATTATTTAAAAGTTTTTTAATTATTAAATAGCTTTATTTTAATAGTTTAATTTATATTTATTTAGTTATTTATTTATTTTATAAAGTTATTTTTAACGTTTATTTTTATTATTATTACTTTTAATATTTTAAAACGTTTTTAAACTTAATTAACTGCTTGTTTAGCTTATTTTTTTTTAATTTTATTATTTATAAACTTTTTTAAAAATATATTATACTAATAGTTTTTTTATATATTATTATAACTATTTTAATATATAAATATAAAACTAGTTATTTTTTAAAAACTAATATTATATAGTTTAAATAAAAGTTTAATAAAAAACCTTTTAATTTTATTTTTAAATATTTTATTAAAGTTATATTATATATATTTTTCATTTTTAAAAAATAACTTTATTAATTTTTTTTAGCTTTTTAATAATATTTTAAAGCTTATTAATTATAAATGATATATATTATATAGTTGTTTTATATATTAATATAATTATTATTATTATTATATAAAACCATTTACTTTTAATAATATATATATTTTAAATTTAGTTATTAACTTTAATAATTATATATTATTATATAAAAAGTTTTTTATATAGTTTTATAAAATATCTTCAAAAACTTGGAATAATTTTTAGCTTAATTATTATATTTAATAGTTTAATATTATTTAATATTGTTTTATAACTTTAAAAAAATATAATAGTTTGTTTTTTAAAATATAAATATTATATTATAACGTTTTATTTAATATTTATAAATAATTTATTTAATATTTAATATTTTATAATTATTATAAGTTAATAAATGTATTATAATAAAGTATATATTATTTATAAAACTTATTATAATAATATTATAATATTTTATAAACGTTTTATATAATATTAATATATTTAATAAAAATAAAAATAATAATAATAAAACGCTTTAAAATATTTTTACGCGTAATATTATAAGCTTTATTTAATTCTTATTAAATTATAAGGTTATTATATAGCTTATTATAAAGCTTTATATTTAAAATATAACCTTTAATAAATAGTTTTTTTATTTTAATATATAAATTAAACAGTTATAGTTAACTATATTAAAAGTTTTAAAATATTTAATAGTAGTAATAATAGCTATATTTTTTACATAATTACTACGCGGGCTTTTTTAGTTATTATTTTTTTAGTTATATTAATAAACCTTTATTTTTTATTTTTTTTTTAGTTTTTTTTTTTAAAAAATATAAAGTTTTATAGCTTTTATAAACTAAAAATATTCCTTTTTTTAAATTCTTTTATTATATTAATTAATAAAATAAAGTATTAGTTGCCTGTTATTTATTTTATTTTAAAGTTTTTTTTTTAAGTTTTAAAATTATTATTATTTATATTATTTTAAAATGTTTTAAATAGTAGCTATATATAAAGCTAGCTTAATAAAGCTTTACTAGCTTATATTTTATAACAACGTTATAAGCTTTTAAAAGTTTATTAAAAATTAAAGTTTTTAAAAAAGCTTTTTATATAAAAAAGCTTTTTATATAAAAAAGCTTTTTATTAAACTATTTATATTATTTTATTTAACTTATTATAATATTTTAAACGTTTAAAAACTGTTATAATTTATAAATTATTTTAATATATTATAAAAATTTATTAAAAAAGCTAAAAAAAACGTTTAATAAGCTTTTTAGTTTTTTTATTATATATATTTTTTATTATTAGTTTTTTTTAAATTATTAAGCTTAAAACAGTTTTGTTTAAAAGTTATACTTATTTTATTAAGCTTTAAAACAATTTATAACTTTTTAATATTTTTATTATTATTATTATAAAAATATATTTATTATTTTATATAATAAATTTTAAATTTATATATTAATTATAAGCTAGGAAAAAAAATTAGCTTTAAAAGCTTTCACTTTTAACAGTAAACTATTTAAATAATTTATATTTAAATATATATATAAATAAGCTATAATATTAGCTATATTTTAACTATATATATTATACTTATATATACGGGTTAAATTATTATTATTAAAGCTATTAGCTATAACTACTCCTTTAGCTTTTTTTATTATAATAAATTAAGTATAAAATATTAATAAATAGCTATAATATAAAAAGCTTAATTATTATAACTATTATTTATAAAACGTATATAATCTTTATAAAGTAATAAACAATAAGCTTTTATTTTATATAAAGCAAAGCTATATTTTTTATATTTATAACGTGTATAATATAAATATTATTTTTATATATAAATAATTTAAACATATAAACCAACTTTTATAAAAAAACCTTTTTATTAATATTAATTTCTTTTATAAATTAGCTTATTTATTTTAATTTAATTATATTTTTTATTATAAATTATACTTTTTTTAATTTAAAATAAATAAACCCGTAAAAAAAAAATTTTATATTAAAAGTTATTTCTCGCGTTTAAAACGGCTAATTTATATACTCTGCGGCCTTTTTTTATAATATACTTTTTTCTACTTTTTTTAAACACTTTTATAGCATTTAATCATATATAAAAAGCGTTATTCCGCTTTAACAACTAACTTTAAATAAAAAAAAACTTATAGTTAATTAAACTTTACTTAAAAAAAATATAAAAAAGCTTTTTCGCAGCAGAAAATATTTAATTTTACTTTTAAAATACTTTACGCTTAAAAAAAATTAAACTATTTAAATTTTAATAAATTAACTTATTTATTAACCGCTATAAAACTATTTATATTAAATTTAAAAGCGTTATAAAAGCTTTATAAGTTAAACAAACAAAAAATAAACATATTATTAAATTTTACAACTTTTTTAAAACCTTGTATATAAAATATAAAATTATACTTTTTAATAAATATAATATAAATAAAATAAATATTTAAAAAAGCAAAACAAGCTTTAAAACTATAATTAGCTTTAATAAAAGCTATAAAAATTAAATTATATAATTTAAAACTATTAACTAAATTATTTTTATTTATTATATTACTTTTACTAGCTTTAATAGCACTTTAATATATATTTTAAAAAACATTAACCTTTAAACGTAATAATTCTTAAAAAAAATACCCGAGTAAAAATATATAGCTATAAAAAAAAGCTAAAGCAATAAAATAATCATAAATAAATAATTAAATAAAGTTTTTTTGCTAAAAATAAAGCTTTAAAATAATATTTAACAGCTTTTAATTTTAAACAGCTATAATATATAAATATATTTTAAATTTATATTTAAAACTTTTATAAATAAAATAATTTTATTATATTTACTAGCTTATATAAACAATAATTTATAACGATTTAATATAAATATATTTTTTAGTTTAAAACAGCTTATTAAAACAAATTATATTAATACACTTTATATAATATAACTACTTTAATATATAAATAATAAATATTTTACGTATATGTTTAAGCTTATAAAAAATCCTTTACGCTTTTAAATATATATAGTAAATAATAAAAAAACAGGTTGTAGTTTTTAAATTATAAAATAAATAAAATTATTATTTTAAACAAACTAAAAAATATACTACTATTATATACGCTTTATATACTACTTTATAAATTTTTAAATATATAAATAATTATTTTTAAAAAAGCTATAAATATTATTAATATAATAAAAAATTTAATAAAAAATTATTACTGCTTTTTTATAATACATATACTTTTTTAAATAAAACTAATAAATTTATTTTTATATTAAATATAAAACTTATAGCAAAATATATAACTATAACTTAATTATAAAAAAAGCTTAAAAACCACTAGCTTAATAAACGTTAACCGGTTAAAAAAACTTAAAATAAAATATTTTTAAGTTTAATAAAAATTTATATTGCTTAAAATAAAAAAAAACAAAAAGTTATAGCTATTTAATAAAACTATATAAATTAAAATAAATATATTTATAAAATATTATATATTAAAGTTAAATAAGTAGTAAAAAATATAAAAATAATTTTTTTTTATTTTTAGCTAAAATAATTAATTTATTATAATTAATTAAAAATAATAATAAAAATTTATAACTATATTATAAAAAAAATCCTTATATAAAAATTAGTTTATATAATTAGCTTATTTAATTTTTTAATATTTAAAAAGCTATAATAAAAAGAAATTTATTATTATTTTTAATATAGCTAAATTAATAAAACTTTTTTAAAATAAATTTAATAATAATAATATTATTAATTTTAATTTTATTTAAATTTATAAATAAAATATATTTAAAATAATTATTTTAAATATAATTTTAACTATTTAGTTTATATTTTTATTTAAAGCTATTTTTAATATAAAATAAATAGTTAAAAAAAATATTATATTTATTAAAATTTTTTTATAATTATTAATTTTAACTTATAATTTATTAAAAATAATTATATATAAATTTTAAATATATAAAATATTTAAATATATTAAACTATTAATATTTTAATTATTTTATTTTAAATTATAAAAAATATATATTTTAAATTATTATTTTTTATTTTTATTAATTTAAGTTTATATAACATTTTTATAACTTTAATAAAATTATTATAACTTTAATTAAATATTAATATAAATATAATAAAATTTTATTTATTAAGTTTTATATATATAAAAATAAATTTTATAATTTATTTTATTTTTTATTTAAGCGTTTTATATATATAAATAAATTAAACTTTATTTAAATTAATTATATTATTATTAATATATATTATTATTAATATATATTTTATTTTTAAATATAAGTAATTATATATTAAATTTAATTAAATTAATTAAAAAAAAAATTAAATAAAATAAAATAAAGCTTTTATATAAAAATAATAATAATATAGCTATATAAATAATTTAAAGCTAAGTAATTTTATTTATATAGTTTTAACGGGTTAAAATAGTTTTAGCTATAAATTAGTTTAAAAAACTATTTTTAATATTTTAAATAATTATTTAAATAAAGTTTTAAATATATTAAATAAAAGCTTAGTTTATAGTTTAATTATTTAAAAAAAAATATAATTATAAGTTAAAATAAAATAAATTTAAATATAAAATTAAATATTTTATATTTATAAGTATAAAAATATAAATAAATAATAAAAAATATTAAATAAAAAATTAATAATATATAAATAATAAAATTAAATAAACTATTTATAAATTTAAAATAATATATTTATAAGTTTAAAAAAAATAATATTTATAATAAAATTAAAAGGTTTATATTTTAAAATATATATAAAAAAAATATTAAATAAAAAAATATTAATTATAAATATAAAACTATTAATTAAAATAAATTTAATTAATATAAATAATTTTTAAAATTATATATAAGCTTTTAAAAATAATAATTAATTATTTTATATAAAAATATATAAATAAATTAATTTTAAATATTTTATTTTATTATTTAAAAAAAAAAGTTTATATAATAAAATAATTATTAATAACGCTTAAAAAAACTTATAATTATTATAAAAATATATTTATAATTTTATTTAAAACATTTTAAATTTATATATTAATTATAAGCTAAAATAAAAAATAGCTTTAAAGGTTTTAATTTTAAATAATAAGCTATTTAAATAATTTATATTAAAGTATATATATAAATAAGCTATAATATTAACTATATTTTAGCTATATATAATATATTTATATATATAAGTTAATTTAATATTATTAAAACTATTAGTTATAATTATTATTTATTTTTAATTTATTTATTAAAACTTTATTATTATTATTTTAAGTTTTAATAATATTTTTTATAGTTAAATTAAAAAAACTTTTAATTTTTTTTATTAATATTTTTTATAAGATTTTTTAATTATTATTTTTATAGTAGCTATATTTAAGTTTTTTAATAATAATAGTTTAAAGGTTTTTTTTTCCTATGTTAATAAATTTATAATTTTTATAAATTAGCTAATTAATTTATTAAATATTATATTAAACCTTTTTAAAGTTTTTAAAATGTTTTTTTAATAAACTTATTTTTTATTTTTATAGTTATAAATATTTTATTTATTTATAGTTAATTTTATATTTATTTTATTTTATTTTATTTTATTTTATTTTATTTTATTTTATTTTATTTTATTTTATTTTATTTTATTTTATTTTATTTTATTTTATTTTAT
>MU620094.1:0-11444 GCA_025201785.1 Xylaria longipes
AAAAATATATATATTATATTATTATTTTTTATTTTTATTAATTTAAGTTTATATAATACTTTTATAATTTTATTAAAATTATTATAAATTTAATTTAATATTAATATAATTATAATAAAATTTTATTTATTAAGTTTTATATATATAAAAATAAGTTTTATAATTTATTAAACTTTTTATTTAAATTTTCTATATATATAAATAAATTTAACTTTATTTAAACCGATTATATTACTATTAATATATAATTTATTTTTAAATAAAAATAATTATACGTTAAATTTAACTAAGCTAAATAAAAAAAAAAAAATTAAATAAAATAAAATAAAGCTTTTATATAAAAATAACAACAATATAACTATTTAAAATAATTTAAAGCTAAATAATTTTATTTATATAGTTTTAACGGATTAAAACAATTTTAGCTATAAATTAGTTTAAAAAGTTATTTTTAACGTTTTAAACAGCTGTTTAAATAAAGTTTTAAATATATTAAACAATAAATTTAATTTATAATTAAATTGTTAAAAAAAATATAACTATAAATTAAAATAAAATAATTTTTAATATAAAATTAAACGTTTTATATTTTAAAATATAAAAGTAAAAATAATAAATTAAAATTAAAAATAAATAAAAAATTATAAAAAAATATTTAAATAAAAAATTAGCTAAATTATTTATAAAATTTAAAAAAATATATTTATAAGTTTAAAATATATATAATTTATATAAAAAATATATTATAAAATAGTTTTAAAAAATAATTAAATAAATTAATTAAAAAGTTAAATATAAACAAAAAACTATAAAAACTTTAAAATAAAAAATAAAAATAGCTATAAAAAATAACTATTATATAAACTTTTATAAAAATATTTATAAGTTTTTAAAAATTATAATTAGCTGTTTTATATAAAAATATATAAATAAATTAGCTTTAAATGTTATATTTTATTAATAAAAGTTATTTAATAAAAGAAAATATAATAAGTTAATTATTAATAATGTTTAAAAAAGCTTATAATTATTATAAAAATATATTTATAGTTTTATATAGTAAATTTTAAATTTATATATTAATTATAAGCTAAAAAAAAAAAATAGCCTTAGGGGCTTTAATCTTTAGCAGTAAAATATTTAAGTAATTTATAAATAAATATATGTATAAGTAAGCTATAGCACTAGCTATAACCTAGCTATATATACTACACTTATATATACGGGCTAACTATTTACTATTAAAGCTGCTAGCTATAACTTTTATATAGTTTTAATAAATTAAAATAATTTTAATTTTAAATAACTTTAAAAAACTAATTTTAATATTTTAAATAATTATTTAAATAAAGTTTTAAATATATTAAATAATAAACTTAATTTAAAATTAAGCTATTTAAAAATATATAAAAATAAATTAAAATAAAATAATTTTAAATATAAAATTAAAAGTTTTATATTTTTAAATATAAAAATATAAATAAATAATAAAAAAATTTAAACAAAAAATTAATAATAAATAAATAATAAATTTAAATAAACTATTTATAAATTTAAAGCGATATATTTATTAGTTTTAAAAAAGTAATATTTATAATTAAATTAAAAAGTTTTTATTTTAAAATATATATAAAATAAATATTAAATAAAAAAATAATAATTATAAATAAAAAATTATTAATTAAAATAAACTTAGTTAATATAAATAATTTTTTATAAAATCACGCGTAAGCTTTTAAAAATAATAATTAATTATTATATATAAAAATATATAAATAAATTAGCTTTAAATATTTTATTTTATTATTTAAAAAGATTTAAAAAAAAATATTTATAATAAAATAATTATTAATAACGTTTAAAAAGTTTATAATTATTATAAAAATATATTCGCGGTTTTATATAATAAATTTTAAATTTATATATTAATTATAAGTTAAAAAAAAATAGCTTTAAAGGCTTTAATTTCTAATAATAAACTATTTAAATAATTTATATTTAAATATATATATAAATTAACTATAACATTAACTATATCCTAGCTATATATATTACACTTATATATATAAGCTAATATACTATTATTAAAGCTACTAGCTATAACTTAAAGCTATTTTATTATATAAAAAAGTTTTAATTAAAAAGTTATTAATTTAAAATAAAAAATATAAATAATATTTAAAACTATTACATAAAAATTTAAAATTTATTTTTAATAAATTATATAATATAAGTTATTTTTAAATATATAACTAGTTTTTATTTTAATATATTTTTTATATAAAATATATTATAAATTTTATTAATAATTTTATTATTAAAAGATAATAATATTTATAATTTAATTAGTTTAAAATTTTCTATTAAAATTGCTTATATATTTTTTAATTTATATTTTACCTAGCTATATTTAATATATAAATATATAATTTATATATTTTTTGGTTTTTTCTTTTATTATATAAAAGTTATATAAAATATTATTATATATTTAAAAATTAATAATTTTTTATATAAAAATTAAAAAAATATTAATATATTTAATAATCTTTTTAACTATAAACTTATATAAAATATTTATTAAAAATATTTAAAGTTAATTTTTACACTTTTAAATATTTTTATATAATTATTTATTAATTAATATAATTATAAATATAAAGAATTAATTATAAATATAAAAAATTAATTATAAATATAAAAAATTAATTATAAAATAAACTTTTATATAATTTATAATATAATAATTAAAGAATAATATAATTATATATTATTAATTAAATTTTTATATAAAAGCTCACTAAAATATATAAAAATAAAAATAAAAGTTTTTTTTTAGCTTATTATTAAAATAATTAAAATATAATATAAAATATTTAGTTTATACGTTTAAATTAAATTTAAATTTTTATTTTTATTAATTTATATTTTTTAATTAAAAATATTAATTAATATTAAATAATTAAAAAGTATAATATTATATATTATAAAAAATTAAAATAAATAGCTTTATATATTAATTTATTTAATTAATTTATTAAATATATAAAAAAAAAGCTTTTATACGTAAAGGTTTTTTATAGTTAAAAAACTTTATAAATATATATTATTTGCTTAATTAAGCTATAAAAGTAATTAAGCTACTGTTTAATTACTAGTGTTATACGTATATTTTTATACGTAGGTAGCTTTATAAGCAGTTAATTTTAACATTATAATATTTTTAATTAATTGTTATTTTTATATAAGTTAATAAAAACCTTTAAAGGGTTTATTTTAATAAGCTGTTATTGTTAATGTTTACCCTGCTCCGCAGGGGAGCTATTTAACAACACCTGTTATATATAGTTAATAGTTTATATATATTACTAGTTTTATTAATAATATATATAACCTACTTTTTAATTTTATATTTTATTATTTTACCTTAGTTTATTTTATTATAACTATAAACCTTTTTATAAATATTTTTTTATTTTATATTTTATATTATTATTAACTTAAATAATATTTAGTTATTTTTATTAATATTTTAAAGTATAACTATATAACGTTGTTTTTTATAACTTAATAATTAAGCTTAATAATGTTTATAATTATTTTAATAAATTAAACAAATTTATTTATATTTATAAAGATTAACCGTTTAATATATTTATTAAAGCTGTTGTTTAAATTTATAAATAAAAATTAAATAAATATAAATTATATATTTAATTTCTTTAAAAATAAACTTATTATAATATATAATTATATTAATATATAAGTATTTAAAATAATGAATTTAAATATTAAAAAATTAGTTAATTTTATATATTAAATATATAAATTAATTAATAATAAAATAAATTAAACTTTTATTAAAATTATAATATAAAAGATATTATTAATTATTAATATAAAGTTTATAAAAATAATTAATATTAAAATTATATAATTTAAAAAATAAAAAAAATAAAGAATTTTATTATAAGTTTTTATATTATTATAATTAAAATTATAAACTTAAATATTAACTTATATAGCTTTATAAATCTCTTTTTATTTATTATTAATTTTATTTAATAAAATAAAAAGATTGAATTATAATTATTAAAATATTATTTATAAATAATAAATAATATTTTATTATTAATATAACTTATTATATTTTTTAAATTTTATACTTTATATTTTTAATATAAGTTTTATAATAATAATTATTATAATATTAATTTAAATATATATTATTAATATATAATAATATAATATTTAAATTAATAAAATAATATTATTAAATATTTAATTTAATTTTATTAAATAATTTTATAAATATATATATATTTATTATTAATTTTAAATATTTTTATAATAAATTTATAACTTTATTATTAATATTTTATATAATATAATAGTTTAAGTATTATATTAATATATTATAATATATTATTTATTAAAAAATAATATTTCTTTAATTTTTAAAAGCTAAATTAATAACATTTTATATTATATATTATATAGTTTTATTTATAGTAGTTAATAAACCGTTATAAAAATAAAATAAAAATTAGATTTAATTAATTTAATTAGTTATAAATATATATATAAATTGTTATTAACTTAGCTAATAAAGTAAATTAAAATAAGTTTAAAACTTTTTTTTTTTATTTTTTATTTTTTATTAAAACTTTTTTTTATTAAATATTATATTATAGTTTTAAAGCTAATTTTATTACTATGTTATATTTATACTTTATATTAATTATATATTTTTTACTTTTTAAAATAAATCTTTAATTAATTTATTTAAAGTTTATTAAGCTAAAATTAATTATTTAATATATACTGCTTTTAGTTAATAAACTTGTTTAAAAGCTTTTATTATATTTAAAATTTTACGTTTATTAATAATTTTAATAAAAATTATATTAAATATATTTATATATTTATATTTTTAAACTTTTATATTATACTTTATATTATATAACTATATAATAAAATTAATTTTAAAATAAAATAAGTTTTTAAAATTTATTTATAAATTAAAAAGTATTATATATATATTATTATTAATAAATATAAATATATTATTATTATAGTTTTAATTTATTATTTTATTAATTTAAAAAATTGTTTATTATAAGTAAATAGTTTTTAAAATATTTATTAACGTTTAAATAATAAAGTTTTAGTTTAAAAATAAGTTTTTTATATATAATAAAGTTATTAAAATTATTAATATATATAAATATAATATTAATTATATTATTTTTTAATAAATATAATATAATATAAGCTTTAAAGTTTATTTATATATTTATATTTAATTATTATATTAGTTTTTAAAATGTTATATTTATATATTAATAAAAATAAAGCTTTAATAATATATATTATATTATATTAAAATTTATAACTAAAAAGGAAAAAAAAAGCAAGGAATTTAGTTATAAAATATTTATATTAAGTAAATAATATATATAAAATATAAGCTATAAGGTAGTTAATAAACAGCTAGCAATAACTAGTAGTAAATATATTAAATATAATAGCTAGTATAAAGTAAAGCCACTAGCTAACCTGTTATAAGCTACTAAGCTATAATTAATTCTTTTTTTAAAAAATAGTTTATTTATAAAATATAGCCCTAACTAAAAAACTTTATTAAAAATTAAACAAATAATTTAATTATTTTTTAATAAAAAAAATTTTTATTTTAAGTTTTTATTAATATAGTTTATTATAAAGCTTTTATTTTATCAAATTAATATATTAATTTTTCTATATATAAATTAAATATTTTTAAATTAAATTATTTTATATATATTTATATTTTATAAATTTTTTTTTTTATATTTATATTTTATTATTATTTAAATATAATTTATTAAAATTTTTTTTTATAATTTATTTAACTATATATTTAGCTTTATTACTAGTTTAATAAAATTAAAATTTATATTATAAAACTTTTTTAATAGTTTTATGTTATTTTTAAAGTTTTTTATAATATATTATTTATTATTTAATTTTTAACTTTTTTAATTAATTTAATATTATAAGTTATAATAATAAATTTTTAATATATAAACTTATTTAATATTAAAACTTTTTTTTTTTTTTAGTTTAATTATTTTATTATTAAAGTTTTTTAGTTTTTAACTTAATAATAAATTATTAAAATATTTATATAATTTATTTATATAATAATAGTTTAAAGTTTTTTATAAAAACAAAATTTTTAAAATAAATATATTTTTATTATATTTAAAAATTTTATATTTTTATTAAATTATAAAATAATAAAACTTATTAAAAATTAATTTATTTTTTATAATTATTAATTTTTTAATATTAATATATAGTTGTTAATATTAAAATTTAAGTTATAATAAACTTTATTTATTTAATATATTATATATTTTTAAATATATAATAATTATTTTTTTATTAATTTTATAAAATATATTATTTTTTATACTTTATTTTAAACTTTTTTATATAAGGTTTTTTTTTATATAATTAAAATTTTAATTTATTATATATAGTTTAGTTTTTTTAATTAAAAAAAGAAATTTAAAAAAATTTATTTTTATTTTATAAAAAATTAGTTTTATAAATTTATAAAATAATAAAACTTATATATAATTTATAATAAATATATATTTTAATTAATTATTTTAATAATAGTTTATATAAAATTATAACTTTTAATTTAAATCTTTATTTATAATTTTAACTTGTTTTATTATTTTATAATATTTTATAAAATTAAAAATAAACTATAATATATAATTAAAAGTTAAAGTTATAAATATATTAAATATTTTAAATAGTTTTTTATAATATATTTTTGTTATTTTTTTAACTATAGCTTATATTATATAAAAAATAATTTAAGTTTTTTTTTTAATTAGTTTATTATAATTAAAATATTATTATTATTATATTTATTTTTTAATATTTATTTAAAGTTTATTATTAAATAACATTATATATAATTAAAAATAAATAAAAAAAATAGCTTTTTTAAAGTTTTATTTTAAAATATTTTTATTAGTTTATATTTTATATAATTAAATATATATATTTTATAATTTTTTATATATTTAAACTATTAATAATATTTTATTATTAATTTTAAGCTTTTTTTTAATAAATTTTTATATTAATATTTTCGCGGTTTTTTTTTTAAAATATTCTTTATTAATTAATATTTATTTAACTTTTTAAGTTTTATTTATAGTTTAAATATAAAAATAAAAATAATTACTATAAAAGTTTAAGTTTATTTAAAAGCTTTAACTATATTATTAATAAATTAAAAAAAAAAATTTTAATATTAAGTTTTTTTTTTTTTTTATAATAATATATTTATTAAAATAATTTTTTTTTTAAATAATAAATAATAAAAAAATTATATTTTAAAATAAAATTATTTATTTAACTTTTTAAAAGTTTAAATATTATTTAATACTAAAATATTTTAAAACTTAATAATTATTAATTATTAAAAAAAAGTTTATTTTATTTATTAATAAGTTTAAGTTTTTATTTTTTTAATATTAAAATTATTATTAATATTTTTTTATTATATATATTATAGTTTAATTTAATATTATAAAAAGTTTTAAAAAAATATATATTAAAATATTATTTATTTTTATATTTTTATATTATAATTTTAATAATTAAATTATTAAAAATATTAGTTTTTATTTTAATAAAAAAATTATATTATAATTTTATAATAAAAAATAAAAATAAAGAATTCTTTTTAATTTATTAAATAATTTAATATATATATTATTTTATTTAAATAATATATATTTTTTATTAATTAATTTAATAATATTATTATTTAACTATAATTAAATATAAACTTTTAATTAAAATTATAAAATTTTATAAAAAATTATATATTTTTTATAATAATTTTTAATTTTTATCACGCTTAATATACTAGCCCATTATTTTACTATACTAAAGCCTTAAAAAAGATATAAAATAACTAAAATAAAAGCTTAGTTATTTAAAATAAGCTATATATAATAATAACCATGTTATAATATTACCTAAAAACACTAGGTTGTATAAGTTGTATAAATAGCTCCAGCTATAATAGCTATAAATTATAACTACTTTCCTGCTATAACTAAAGGTTCGTCCCTAGACCTAACCCCCCTTACCTTTTACTAGGCAAGTGTTTACGGCTAGCCGTTGAGCTCGCTAGTTATAAAAGCTTAGCTGTAAATAATAAAAGTATAATTAATATATATAGCACCCGGAAAAATAGTAGTATATTTTTACTACTTATAGGGCTTAAACCTATAGGGCTAGGTATTTTAGTTATTATTACGCTTAATATACTAGCCCATTATTTTATTACGTTAAAGCCTTAAAAAAAATATAAAATAATTAAAGTAAAAGCTTAGTTATTTAAAATAAGCTATATATAACAACAACTATATTATAGTATTGCTTAAAAACATTAGGTTGTATAGGTTATATGGACAGCTCTAGCTATAATAGCTATAAATTATAACTATTTTTAATTATATATTATTTTTATTTTAGCTTAGTTTATTTATATATTTTTAATATTTATAATATAGTTTAAAAATATAGTTTTAATAATATAAAATTTAAATTTTTTAATATTTATTTATAAGTTTATATTTTTTAAATATTATAAAACTAGTTTTATATATTTATAATAATTTTTAAAATTATTTAAATAAATAAAAATATTATTTATATAAATATTATAAAAATTATTAAAATAACTAAATAAAATATTATTAATATAATATTAAAATATAAAAAATTTATTTATAAGTTTAAATAATAATTTTTTATAATAATAAATATTATATTATATATAAAAAATTATTAAGGTTTTAGCTTAAGCTATATATAATAAGGTTTTTTAATAAAAAATAAAAAATATTTATTTTATTTAATAAATTTATTTAATTTTTATTACTTTATATAAAAATAAAGTTTTTTATTTTATTTATATATAAATAAAATAAAAAATATATAAAATATATTATTTAGTTTAATAATTTTTTTTATAAATTATTAATTAAATAATTATTAATTATTTTTAGTTTATTTAATAATATTTTATATAAAAAACTATAATTTAAATTATTAATTAATTTATTATTAATAAATTTTATTTTTTTATTTATTTTAAAATAATAAAAAATTTATATATTTAAATTTATTTTATTAAATATATAAATTAAATTATAATATTTTAATAATATAAGTTTTAAAACTTTTTATTTTTATTTTTATTTTTATTTTTTAATAGTTTTTTTAAAAAACTTTTTTTTTATTATTAATAAACTTTTTAATTTTATAAATATTAATAATTTATATTTAATATAAAAGTTTTCTTTTTAAATAAAAGTTTAAAATATAAAAATATTAAAATATATAAATTTTTATAAAAGTTTTTTTTTAAACTATTTAATTTTATTTTTTTATAAATAATATAGTTTTATATTATTTAATTTTTATTTAGCTATAAAGTTTTTTTATTTTAGCTTTTTTTTTTTTTTTTTTTAATAAATTTTTTTTTTTATAAATAAACTTTAATAATAAAAATAAAAAAACTTTATATATTTTTTTTTATATTTTTTTATTATTAATTTTTTTTTATTTTTTTTATTTTTTTTTTTTTTAAAATTTTTTTTTTTTTTTTTTTTTTTTTTTTTTTTTTTTTTTTTGCTTTTTTTTTTTTTTTGCTTTTTTTTTTTTTTTATCAATAAGCTTTAAAAATAAAAATAATAAAACTTTATATAAGTTTTTTTATATTTTTTTAATATTAATAATAATAAAATTATTATATTTTAAAATAAAAATTAATATTATTTATTAATTTTTTTAAGCTTTTTTATATTGTTTTTTTTTTTTTTTTTTTTTAAATTATAGTTTTTTTGCTTTATATTTAGCTAATAGCTAAAATACTATAATTAATTATTAATATTATTTATTATTAATATATATTTAATATTATAATTAAAAAATAATATTAGCAGAAAAATTAAACAATATTTTTTATTATTAAATAATATATTATATTTTATAAACTATAATTTTTATAATAAATATAATAAAAACAGCAGGTTTAAACACTTAATTTACTTATTATTAAGAGCTAATATTTTATATAAAAAAAAAAAAAAAAAAAACGTAATAGGTACAAGAATCTACACTTAAATATATAGCCCGCGAAGGTATTCACTACAGCAATTGCTTAGTAAATACTAGCCAGTAAATACTTTAGCCCCCGCATAGGCCACCAGCCGCACTAGCCACACTAGCCACACACAGCGCCTAGGCTATGACAATTTTTTAATAATTATTTTATATTATATATTTAAAATAAATATAAAAATATTTTTAAAAGTTTATTTTTAAATTTATATTATTATAAGCAAAGCTTTTTATATATTTTAATTATTTTATTTATTATATTTAATTATTAATTAAAGTTTAAATTTAATAATAATATAAATATTAAATAATTTTATAATTTTTTTAATAAAATAAATATTTATATTTATATATATACTAGTTTTTATATTTTTAAAAAAATTATTTATAATTAAAAAAAGTTTATTATTATATATAATATATATAAATAAAAATGTTTTTTTTTAAATATTTATTTATTAAATTTATTTTATTATATTTTTTTTAAAATATTTTTTTTAAATAAAAATTTATTTTTTTTAAAGTTAAATTTTTTTTTTTTTACTAATATTATTTTTTTTAATTAATAAAATAAGCGTAAATAAAAGTTTAGCTATAATAATAATAATTTAAGTTTTATAATTTATAAAAAATATATATATTAAAAAATAATTTTTAATAATATGTTTTAATTATTTATAATTAAAATATTTATTTTTAATAATTAATTTTTTTATTTTATTAAAAGTTAGTTTTTTAACTATTAATTATATTATTTAAAATAATATTATTATATAATATATAAAAGTTTTTTTAGTTATTATTTATAAAAGCTGTTTTTTTTTTTTTTTTTTTTTTATATATAATATTATATTTTTAATTAATAAAATAAAAATAATAAATAATTTAAAAATAATATTTAATATAAATATTAAATATTAAATTTTTTTTAAAATATTTTAAAAAAATATTAGTTTTTATTTTATTAATAAATTTATTATAAAACTTTTTTTTTATTTAAATTTATTAATATTTTTTTTATTAATTAAATAAATAAATTTAAATTTAAAAATAAAAAATTTAATTATTTTATATTTAATAAAAACAAGTTTTTATTATTTAATTTTAGTTTTATTTATAATATTAATATTTAAATAATTTTTTTTAAAATATATAAATAAAATATTAAAAGTTTTAATAATATTAAAATATTTATTAAAAAAATAAAATAATAAACGTTTAAATATTATACTTTT
>MU620095.1:0-11350 GCA_025201785.1 Xylaria longipes
AAATATTATATATTTATTTAAAAGTTTTATTATTTTATTTTTATTTTAATTAAAATAAAAATTTAATATATATTATAAAAAATAATATAAATAAAGTTAAATAAAAACTAAAATATTTTATTTAATTTAAAGCGTTTTTTAAACTTTTTAAAAAACGTTTTTTTAAAAATATTTATTATAAAAGCTATAAAAAGCATTTTTAGTATAGTTTTTATTTATTAAAATAAACATATAAAATAACTACGTTATATAATAATATAATAAATTAATTAATGATAATAATAATATATTAAGCTTTAATATTTAGCTGTTTTTTTATACTTATATAAACTTATTAAATAGTTTTTTAATAGTTATATATTAATATTATATTAATAAATAATTTATATTATAAGCTTTAATTTTAACGCTTATATAATTTAATATTTATACTTTTTAATAAATTAATAAAATATAATTATAATAAAACTTATTATTATTTTTATTATAATATAAGTTTATTATATTTAATAGTTTATAATAAAAAATAATAAAATTAATATTATATTAAAATATTTATATAAATATAATTATTTTTATAATAATAAAAACTTAAATTATTAAATATATAATATATAATATTTTATTATTATTTAGTTTTATAATAATATATATAATAATTATCTTTTTATTATATTTTATTATTAGCTTTTTTATTTATTAAATAATTAATTATATAAATATTATTATTCATTATATTAAAATATTAAAAAATATATAATTATTTTAAAAAATAAATATAAAACTAATATAATAAAATAAATAAAAATTATTTTAAAATATAATTAAGTTTTAATAATAAAAAAACAATATATATTAAATATTAAGTTTTTATAATTATATATAGCTAATAGTTTATAATAATTAAAAAGCTATTAAACATATAAATAGTTATATAATTAATTAAACTAAATAATTTATAAGTATAACCTTTCTTTATAAAAAATATAATATATAATTATAAAAAATTAAATACTAGTAAAATATATATTATATTTTTATAATATAATAAAATATTAATTATATTATTTAAGTTATAAATATAAAAAAATAAAAAGTATAGCTAAAAGCTTTAACTTATATAATATTAAATATTTATTATAATATAAAATATAACATTATTTATAATAATTTAACTAAAATAAAACCGGTTAAATATTTAAAATAAAAATTATAATATTATAAATAATAAAAATATATTATATAAAAAACGCCCGTATAAATTAACGCTATAAACTATATTAAATATATTAGCTTAACGAAAAGAAAATAATATATATATATATATATAACCTTTAAAAATCATTTTAATATAATATATATATTTAAATTAACTTTATATTAAAAAAGTAAAAAAAAAAAAGTTTTTAATTTAAAAAATAATTAAAATAATAAATTAACTTTTAAACTTATTAAATGAATTATATTTAAAATATTATAAAAGAATTTAATTTAATTATTAAAAACCTTATAATAATAAAAAAACATTTATATAGAAACTATTTAAAAAAACTATTAAAAATATTTATAATAAAACTATTTACTTTTAATAAAAGTTACAGCTAGCAGCTTTAATAGTAGTAGGTTAGCTTGTATATATAAGTATAATATATATAGCTAGGTTATAGCTAGTATTATAGCTTATTTATATATATATTTAAATATAAATTATTTAAATAACTTATTATTAAAAATTATAATCCTTAAAGCTATTTTTTTTCTTTAGCTTATAATTAATATATAAATTTAAAATTTATTATATAAAACTATAAATATATTTTTATAATAATTATAAGCTTTTTTAAATATTATTAATAATTAACTTATTATATTTTTTTTATTAGATAATTTTTACTAATAAAATAAACCATTTAAAGCTAATTTATTTATATATTTTTATATAAAATAATTAATTATAATTTTCGGAATTTTATAAATAATTTTATAAAAGTTTATATAATAGCTATTTTTTATAACTATTTTTATTTTTTGTTTTAAAACTTTTATAGCTTTTTATTTATAACTAACTTTTTAATTAGCTTATTTTTTTTAAAAAATACTTTATAGTATATTTTTTATATAAATTATATATATTTTACACTTATAAGCATATTTTTTAAAATTTTATAAATAGTTTAGTTAATTTTATATTTAAATTTATTTTTATAGCTTTTTACTTGCTTTTAATTTTAATTTATTATTTTTATTTTTATACTTAAAAATATAAAATATTTAATTATATATTAAAAATTATTTTATTTTAACTTATAAATATAAATTTTTTAATAGTTTAATTATAAATTAAGCTTATTATTTAATATATTTAAAACTTTATTTAAATAATTATTTAAAATATAAAAAATAAATTTTTAAATTAATTTATAATTAAAATTATTTTAATCCGTTAAAACTATATAAATAAAATCGCTTAGTTTTAAACTATTTTAAATAATTATATTATTATTATTTTTATATAAAAACTTTATTTTATTTTATTTAAAAAATATTTTTTTCCTAGCTTAGCTAAATTTAATATATAATTATTTTTATTTAAAAATAAATTATATATTAATAATAATATAATTAGCTTAAATAAAGCTAAGTTTATTTATATATATAAAAAACTTAAATAAAAAGTTTAATAAATTATAAAACTTAATAAATAAAACTTAATTATAATTATATTAGTATTTATATAATTTTATAATAATTTTAATAAAGTAATAAAAATATTATATAAATTTAAATTAATAAAAAAAAAGTTTAATAATATAATATATATATATTTTATAATTAAAAAAGAATAGCTAAAATATAAATACTTCGGTATAATTTAATATTTTTTATATTTAAAATTTATACGCGGCTATTTTTAATAAGTTATATACTAAAATTAATTATTATAAAACGTTTTTTAATAAATATAATATTTTTATAAACTTTTTATTTTATTTTAAAAATAGTTTTAAATAAAAATATAAACTAAATAGCTAAGATTATAGCTAAATTAATTATTTTAAAAATATTACGCTTATAAACTTAAATAAAATTAAAATTAATAATATTATATTTATTAAATAAGCTTTAAAACAGTTTATAAACGTTAACCCAGCTAACTTTTTTAATATTATATTTATTTAAATATTAAAAAACTAAATAATATTTAATATTATATATAAAAAAAATTAAAAACGTTAAAATAATTATTATAATAAAAATATAGCTTTATTATATATAAAATAAAACTTTATAGTTTATTACTTTATAAAAATTATATATATTTTAAAAATAAAAGCTATAATAATTAAACTTTTTATATAATAATAGTTTATTAACGTTTTATATTTAATTTTTTATAATAAAAAAAGCTAAAGAAGTAGTTATAGCTAGTAGTTTTAATAATAGTAGGTTAGCTTATATATATAAATATAATATATATAACTAGGTTATAGCTAATATTATAGCTTATTTATATATATATTTAAATATAAATTATTTAAATAGTTTACTGCTAAAAATTGAAATCCTTAAAGCTACTATTTTTTTTTAGCTTATAATTAATATATAAATTTAAAATTTACTGTATAAAACAATAAATATATTTTTATAATAATAAACTTATTTTTAAAAAAATATTTAATAGTTTAAAAAAATAACTTAAAATAAAAGTTTATATAGTAATAGCTAAATATTTTAAGTTTTAATTATTATTAATTAAAATATTTTATAAACTATAATAATTAATAAAACAATAAATTAAATACCCCGGCGTTAAGCTATAACTAAAAACATATTTATTAATTATATTAATACACTTATAAATATAACCGGTTTTATAATATATATATATAAATATTATTATTTTAATAATAATTATATAAAATAAGCTAATTATTTTAAATAATATAAGCTTTAATAAAATATTTATATTTTTTTAAATTAATTAACAATTTTAAACAAGATTTAATTTTATAAGCTTTAAATATTTTTATTAAATATTAAATAGCTATATATATAATGTTATTACGCTTATTATTTATAAATATAAACATTAATAATAAATATAACTTAAATAACCTTTAAAATATACTATTAACTTAGCTTAAGTTTAAAATATTATAAAAAATAGCTTTAATATTAAAATATATTATATATTTAAACTTAACTATAAAATATAAAATGAATTATTTTTAAATATTAATATATATAATAAATAAAAACGTTTTATTATTAGCTTAAAACTTTTATAAAAATAAATTAAAGCTAGTTTAAAAATCTTATTTTTATAACTTAATTAATAATCTTTAAACTAATATTTAAATATATAATAATAATTAATTTAAAAATAATTATATAATTAAAAGTTTTAAAATTTAATATTTAATTATAATTAAAATTAACTTTATTTTAATAATAAAAATAATATTAAAAATATTTATTTTAAATTATTAGCTATAAGTTTTACAAATAATAATATAATTATTATTTATTCTTTAAATAATAAAATTAAAATTTATAAAAATAAATAAAAACATATTATTAATAAAATTATAAAAATAAAATTCAATATTATTATTTTATAAAAAATAAAAAACAAACTTATTAAATAAGTTATTAATATATTTATAAAACGTTTATATAAATAATTTTAATTTAATTATTATATTAAAATAATTAAAAATAAAGAAAATTAAAATTAACTAAATATAATAATTAAAATATTTAAATATTAAATAACCTTTTTATTAATTAAATAAATATAAAAGTTATTATATTTAATAAAAAGTTAAAAAAACTAATAGTATTATTAATTAAAACTTATTTAAATAATATTTTTTATTAATTTTATTTAGCTAAACTTTATTATAATAAACTATATTATTAAAATAAATTAAAATAATAATATTTAATGAATTATATTATTATAAATTATAAATAAACCTTTTAAAAACAAGCTTATTATTATTATTAATTATATAAACGTTAAAATTTAACTTAATAATATAAAAAAAAAATTTAAAAGTTTTTATTAAAAGTTTTACTTACTGCTTTTAAGTCCACCTTTCCTTAGTAACTAAAAATAGCTATACTTGTTTAAGCTTTAAAGCAGTAGTCCACTATAATTATTTATAAGCTAGGTGCTAGTAGTACTACTAACTATATTATATTTATTGCAAGGCTTAATTTTATTTAATAAAATTAAAAAGTAAGTTAAAGGGGGCGAGCAAAACTTTTAATAAATACTTTTATATAATATAAGTTAATAAAACAAAATTATTTATATTTATTATAGTTATATATTTTACTATATATATTAAATAAATTAAAATATAAATATTTTGATATTTTAAATAAATAACATATTAATAATTTTAGCTAAAAATAACTATATTTATATTATTATAAATATATTATTTATATAACTTTTATTAAATTATAACGGTTTTTTATATATATTTTTTATAAAAGTTAATTAATAATATATATAAAAAACAAATAATTATATTTAACTATTTATTTATAAACCGTTATTAATTAATTATTATGAATATTAAATAAATATTATATTTTATAAATAACTATTATTATTATTATATTTAATTTTTTATTTTTTCATTTTTTAAAATATTAATATTTATTACTACTAAAAATTATTGTTTATTTTATTATTAACTACTAATTTTTATTAATAATCTAATTATTTATATTTAATTAAATATGATTTTTATATATAAATAATAATAAATATTTAATAAAACTTATATTATAAACGTTTTATTTTTAATATAAAATAAACTTATTATTATATATTTTTATTATAAATACTATATATATAAACTTTTTAAAAAAAAGATTTTATTTATATAATATTAAAAACCTGTTTATATTATAAAGCTAGGTTTTATACCGTTTATATAACTATATATATATATATTTTTTAAACTAGCTATTAAAAAGCTAATATTTATATTACCTTTAAATAAATTTATATTATTTATATTTATAATAATAATTATAAATATTATACTTTATATATTAATATAAATACCTTTATTTAAGCTTTTAAAAACTATACTTATAAAACTTTTATTATTATTATTATTTATTATTTTTTTAATAATAAAATAATTTATACTAATATTTTAACTAAATTTATTATTATTTAAATTTACCTTGTTTTTAATAATAATATCAAATATACTATAACTAGCTTATTAATTATAAATATTAATAAAAATGAAATAAAACTAATAAAAAAGCTGCTAAAAACGTAGGAAAGAAATAAGTGGAAAAAGGGCGTTGTTTATTTTTAGTTTAAATAAGTGTTTGCTATAGTTTAAATATATATATCGCTAGCTATCTCAACAGCTGCGCAGCAGCTGTCAGGATAGCTCACTATCCTAGCTAACGTAGTATTATTAAAAAAGAACAAGCTGTTTATTTTATTACTTAAAATAAACTTAAAGCTATTATTAAAAAATAGTTTAAAAATAGTTGTTTTTTTACTATTATTATTAAATAACCTGGTTAAAACAACTATTATAACAGCTATATTTTAAAAAGTAATAAACATGTTTTTTATTAATATAAATTATTTAAATAAATATAAAAATCTTAAAGCTAAATAGTTTATTATAAACATAAATATAAAATTATTATAAAATTATTTATATAAATATTAATATTTATAAATATTAATTATTTTTAATATAAAAAGGAATGTTTTTATTTAATTAAAATTAATAAAAAACTATTAAAAAATTATTTATAATATTATAACGCTTTATTTTTAATTTAAATTAATAGAATTAATATATCATTATTTAAATATTAATTATAATATATTAATGTATAGTATAAATAAATGAAAAAAGCTTTTTAATTAATTTTAAGTTTATTATTATAAATAAATAAATTTATTTTATAAATTTATTTTAATATATATAAATTTATTTATTTATTTAAATCTTATTTATATTAAAATAATTTATAAATATATATTTAATATAATATTAAAAATATAACTATATTAAAAAAGTTAAAACTTTTAAATATAATAATAAATATATTATTAAAATAATTTAATTATAATAAATATAATAAAAATAATAAGTTTAAATACTTAATTTATTTATTATTAAAAGCTAATATTTTATATAAAAAAGAAAATAAAAGGGTAATAAGTATTAAAATTTATACTTAAATATATAGCCCGCGAAAGTATTTATTACAGCAGTTGCTTAGTAAATACTAGCTAATAAATACTATAGCCCTTGTATAAAACTACTAGCTACCTTAGCTATACTAGCTGCATTAGTTATATATAGCGCTTAAGCTATAATAACCCCCCTTTTATAAAAAAACTCGGCCCGAGTTTTTTGCCGCGTATAAGGCTTTAGATTTATAAAATTATATAATTTGCTTATATAAAGAATTAAATAATAAATCTTTTTAATTAATACTTTTAAAATTAAAAAGTTCTTTTTAGCTGTTAATAATTAATTAGTTTTTAAAGCTTTTTATATTTTTAGTTTTTTTTTAATTAAGCTAGTAATTAATTATATAATAAACGTTTTTTAATTATAATTTATTTATAAAACCTTTTATATATTTTTTATAAACTTATTATTATTAATTAATTATTATTTTTATGCTTTATAGCGAACTTTTTTATAGCTATATTTATTTATAGTTTAAAGCGTAATAATAGCTTTATTTTATTTAAATTGTTTTTATAATATTTTTTAATTTTAATTAATAAGTTTTTTAAGTTTTTTATAAAATATTATTCATTATTATATTTATAACCCTTTTAAACAACCTTATAATAAAGCTTATAATATTATATATATATAAAATAATAGTTAATTATTTATAAATTTTTAAATAAACTTTAATTAATTTTAAAAGTTTATAAAAATAATATAAAAATCTTTTAAAATTTTTAAAAATAAAATTATTATATAATTTTAATATTAATAATAAATAAAATTATTTTTATATAATAATTATTTTTAATATTAATAATAAATAATAGTTTAAAGTAATTATTTTATATAATATTTTTAAATTAATAATTATTTATTAAATTATAAATATTAAATAATTAAATAAAGTTAATTGTTTTATATATTTTATTTTTTTATTTATATATATTTTATTATAAATATTATTAATTTAATATTAGTTTTTAAAACTTTAAATAAATAGTTTAGCTATTATTTTAATTTTATATTTTTAATTTTTAAAATTATTTATATATATTAAATTTATAACATATATATAAATATTATTTATTAGTATAATTAAAAGAAATTGTTTTAATTATTATATATTAAAAAATAATAATATAATTTATAAACAAGTTATATATTTAAATAAGTCGCGCACTTTTTACTATACTTTTATATTTAATTATAAATAATGTAATTAATTTAATTAATAGAATTAAAATTTAATTAGATTTTATTTTATTATTTAATTTTATATACTTTTTTATAAGTTTTTAAATTATAGTTTATTTTAATATATTATTTATATTATTACTAGCGTAGCAAACTTAATTTATTACTATTATAATTTTTTAACTTTTTTAACTATAATACTTTTTATATATCTTTTTAAATAATTAAATTATACGTATTTTTTATTATAAAACTTATTTAATTTTATAAACGTTTTTTTTTTGCTTTTTAACGCTTATTAAATATTTTCTTTATTTTATAAAACTTATAGTTTTTATTATTTATAAAAATAAATTAATATATTAATAATTAATTTATTTTTATAAACTAGTTAATAATATTAAAAATTAATTTTAAAAAGTTTTTTTAATAACTAAAAATTTAATTTTTAATAAAACTTAATTAAATAATTATTTTTTTAATAGTTTTTAATATTTAAAAAACTAAAATTTAAATAAATTAAAAATATTCGGATTTAACGTTAATAATTTTATTTATATAATTAGCTTTAAAATTATAGCTTGCAGGTTATAAAGTATTAAACTTAACTTTTTAAAACTTTTTAAAATATTTATATCTATAAAAATTAAATAATAAGCTTTTTTTTACGCGAAAACAAATTTAAGTTTAATAATATAATTAATATATAATTTAATAAATTTTAATATTTAATAATTATACGCTTGTTTTAATATATTATAAAACTTAATATTAAATAATTAAATTAAACTTAATAAATTTAAAAATAAAATAATTGTTATAATTTTATATTCTTTTTAATATTTTTTAAACTTAATAAATATATAACTTTTATATTAATTTAATATTAATAAATAATATATTTTAATAATTAATAATATAATATATTTATTAAAATATTTTATTTATTTTAAACTTATTTTATTTATAATGTATTTATTAATATTAATATAAATATTTAATTAATTAAAAAATTAATATTTTAATATTAATATTTAAAATAATAAACGTTTTAAAAAAGAAAATATAACAAAATATATTAATTAATTAAATTAATAAAAAAAATTATTATTATTTATTTTTTATTATTAAGCTATATTATTTTTTGTTTTTTATATTAATTAATTTATATAATAAATATATATAAAGAAATTTAGCTTATTATAAACTTAGTTTTATTAAAGTTTTAAATATTAAAATATTTAATATTTTTATATATATATACTGCTTAAACTACGCTTTAATTATTTTTAAGTTTTTATATAAAGCTTTTTAATAATTATAAGCACGTATAAAATATATTTTAATTATTTTATAATAATTAATAAAATTATAAGCTTAGTATTTATTAATAAAGCTTACGCTATATATTTTAAAAAAAGATTAGCTATATTTTTTATTATATTATAAAAACTAAATCTTTTTAATTAAATCGAAATTATATATATTAACGTGGGTTTTATTTTTAATAATACGTCCGTTTATTTAATTATATATTATAGTTGTAAAGATTGTATAAATTTTAAAAGCGCGTTAAATATTAATTTTTTATTTAAATTTAATAGCTTAAATAGCTAGAAGTAATCTAGCTTTTTTAGATTTTTACGGCATTATTTTATTGTGGAATTAGTACGTAATAAAATAATAAAGTAAGCGTTAATTAAAAAAGTACGCAACTCGGTTATAAATTATGTTAATATCTTTTTATATAATATTTAATATTATTTATAAAAGCTTAAATATTTCTTTTAACTATATTATTAAATATAAAAGCTGTTAATAGTTTATTTATTAAATTAAATTTAGTTAATAATTATAGTTAAACTTTTAATATATTTTTAACTTTATTATTTAATATTTGTTTAACTATTAATATAAGTTTTATAATATTAATTTTTTTATTTTAAGTTATAATATATTTTTATTTTTATTTATAGTTTAAAATATTAAATTATTTTTATTAAATTAGTTTATTATTATAGTTTATTTATTTTTAATATAAATATATAAATATTTTTTAATATTTTTATATTAATATTAAATATTAATTACTAAATATTATTATTATTATATTTTAAAAAATTATATATATAATTATTATAATTATTAATTATTAAATTAAGCTATATCTATAAAAAACCTTTATTAAAAAAGTTTATATTTATTATATAATTATTTATAAATTTTACTTTTAATAATAAAATAACTTTTAATCTATTAATTTATTAATATTATAAAACAGCTTATTTTAAAATATATAATTATAGTTTTAAAAAGTGTTTTAATATATTTTTTTATTTTTAAATATATATATAAAATAAAATTGTTTTTTATTTAATTTATTATTTTTAATACTTAAACTAAAATAATATTAAATATATTATAAGTTATAAATATTATATTGTTTTATAATTAAAATTAATTTTATTTATTATTATTTGTTATAAAAGTGTATTCATAGTTTTATGTAGTAGATTTTAGATTTATATATTAATTATAAGCTAAAGAAAAAAAGTAGCCTTAGGGGTTTTAATCTTTAACAATAAGCTATTTTAGTAATTTATAAATAAGTATATATATAAGTAAGCCATAACACTAGCTATAACCTAGCTACATATACTATACTTTATATACAAGCCAACTATTTACTATTAAAGCTACTAGTTATAACTACCCCCTTAGCTTTTTTTATTATAAAAAATTTAATATAAAACGTTAATAAATTATTATTATATAAAAAGCTTAATTATTATAATTTTTATTTTTAAAGTATATATAATTTTTATAAAATAATAAACTATAAGTTTTTACTTTATATATAATAAAGCTATATTTTTTATAATAATAATTATTTTAACGTTTTTATT
>MU620096.1:0-11344 GCA_025201785.1 Xylaria longipes
AAATATAATATAATAGTTTATATTTAAAGTTTTTATTATTAAAAATAAAATATAAATTATTATTTAAATTTTATTTATTATTATTATTATTATTATTTAATTTTTTTTTTATTTAAATTATTATAACTAAAATATATTTTATTATATTTATTATTAACTTATTTATTATAGTTATAACGTTTTATATTTTAGTTTTAATATTAGTTATTTTTTTATTAATAAAAATTATTTTTATTTTTTTTAAATATATAATTATATAATTATTTTTTTAATTATTATATTAATTATTATAATAATTTATTTAATTATTATAATAATTTTAATTATATAATTATTTTTTAAATTAAAAGTAATAATTATAACTATTATAATTATTATAAAGCTAATATTAAAATAATAATATAAAATATAATATTTTTTTAATTATTATAAATTTTATACTAATATATTAATAAAATAAAATTTATTATTAATATTATAATTATTAAATATTTTATATATTATATTATTAAAATTATTATAAGCTTTTTTAATTAAATATATATATTATTTAAATATTTGTTTTTTTTTTTAAAGTTTAATAAATTATTTAATTTTTAATAATATATTGTTTTAAATTTAAATTATAATATTTTTTTAGTTAATATTATTTAAAATAAATATATTTATTATTTTAATATAATATAATTTATATTAAATAAATTATAATAATTTATATTAATTATATTTAATATTTTTTAAAATAAATATTATTTATTTAAAACGTTATATTATAATATTTATATTAAAAACAAATTACTTTTAAAGTTTTTTAAATATTACGCTAAAATTTCTTTTATATAATTTATAACATTAATTTAAAATAATTTTATTATTTTATTATAATATTATAAATTTAGTAAATAATGTTTAAAATAATATTAATATTTATTTTTTATTAAAAATACTAGTAGTTAAGTTTTTTATAAAGAAAATAATATAATTAATAAAAAAATAAATATTTATAAAAATAAAGTTTTTATTTTTAATAATTATTTTAATATTATTAAAATTATTATATTTAAAGTTAAATAATTTTATATTTTTATATTTAATTTTAAAAAATTTATTTATAATAAAAATTAATTTTAATATTTTTTTTTGTTTTTTTTTTTTTAATTATATAATAAAAGAAATTATTTAAAATTAAAATTTATATTATTTTTATTATTATTATAGTTATTTTTTAAGTTTAAGTTTAAGTTTTTATTAATAATATTATTAAATAAAATTTTTAATATATTAAAAATATATTTAAATAGTTTATATATTTTTATTAATAGCTTATTTATTATTATAGTTTTTAATAAATTTTTATTTAATAAAAAAAAAAATACTAGTATTTAAGTTTATATTATAAAAAATATATTAATATAAAATAATATTTAATAAAATATTTAAAACAATATTATATACTAATTATTAAAAATTTAAAAAAAGCTATAATAAAATTATTTATGTTTTTTATTAAGTTTTTAATATTTTTTATTTTTTTATTTAATATTTTAATATTATTATTAATTTTAACTTTTAATTATATAATTATATTTTTATTATTATTAAACTTTATAAATTATTTAAGCTATATAGTTTTAAATTTTTTATTATTATTATAATTAAAGTTTAAAAAATTAGTTATATTTAAGTTTTTTAATATAAAGTTATTTTTATTTATAAAGTTTTATTTAAATATAATAATATATAATAAATAAAATAATTAATAAAATAAATAAAAAATTTAATTATAAAAATAATATAATTAAATTTATTTAGTTTTTTTAAAATAAAATAATTATAAAATAAATAATATAAACCCTTAAAGGGGTTTATTATATAAAATAGTTGTTGCAGGTAGCCTTACCCCGGAGGGGTAACCACTTAATAACAGCTGCCTTATAATCCTAGGTAGCGGAATAAATATATATTCCTCTAGCTCCGCTAAAAAAATATATATTTATTTTTTTTAATATTTATATTTTTATTTTACTACCCTAGTTAACTTTATTAAAGTGGTGCTTTACTACGTAGTTTTATTATAAATATTAAACCAAACTATAAACTATTTTTTTTTTAATTTTTTAAAGTTAAAAAACGTTTTTCTTTTGTTAGTAATTATATATATAAATATTTAAACGTACTAATTAAGCCGTACTAATATATTAAATAAAGTAAATATTATTAAAGTTAAAAAATATAACGCTGTTAATTTATTTTATATTTATTATTTTATTTTTATATACCTTATAAAGATTTTTAATAAGTTAATATTATAAAACGTTTTATTATATTAATTCTAGTTAATTATAATTTAATATTAAATATTATAAAACGTTTTATTATATTTATTTTAGCTTATTATAATTTAATATTTTGCCGAAAAAAGCTTAATAATTTATTTTTATATTTTAAATAACTTAGTTTTTATAGTATTTATTATTAAAGTTATTATTAAAACTTATAAACGTTACGGAATATTTTAATTATTATTTATTTTATTTATTTATATTTTATACGTAAACTACCCCGTTTTTACCCGTTTATAATATTTTAAAATAAAAGTTTTTATTTATTTAAGTATTTATTTAATTTTATTTTAAATTTAATATTTAATTTTAAATTTAAAATTTTTAAAAAAACTTTAAAAAAAAACCGAGCAGCTTATAAATTAATAAGTACAGGATAAATATAAAAAGCTTTAAAAACTATAAACAGCGAACTATTAAATAAAAACAAAGCTTTAGTAGTATTAACGTTTAAATTAAATAAAAAAATAATTAATTTTATACTATAATAATAATAAATAATTAAAATAAACATTAGTTTATTAAAAAAAAATATAAAATTTTTAGTTAAAATAAACTAAAATTTAAATAGTTTTATTAAATATTAAAAAGTTAAATATAATATTTTTAAAAAAGCTATTTTATATATAATATTAAATTAATATATTATATAAAATTAAATAAACTAATTTAAAAATATTATAACTATAAACTTAAATAATAATATAAATACCGGTATAAATATAAAAACCGGTATAATAATATATATTAATATAAATATATTTTTTTTATAACTTTTTTTTATAATAATAAATATTAAAATAGCTGCTTTAAGTATAATTTAAAAAAATACTAATATAAAGCTTAAAAGCGTTACTAGTATTAATTTTAATTTAAAATTTAATCTAAATAACTTATTAAATAATAATAAAAATAATTAAAGTTATAGCAGAACTTTTAAAGTTTTTTTTATTATATTTATAAATAAAAATATTTATAAAATTAAACGTAATAATATTAGAATTTTTAATTTAAAATAAGCTAATTTTAATAATTAAAATATTATAATTAATAGTAAAAGTTTTATATATATTAATATTATTTTTTTTAAAAGTTATATTAAATTTTTTTTTAAAAATTAATTAATTTATATATTTAATATATAATAAATTTTTAATATATTTAATTATTTGCTTATTAGTTTTGCTTTTTTATAGTAAAATAATAAAATTAATATAAATAATTATTATATTTAAAAAAAAGTAAAACTTAATATATTATTAAAAAAACTTAAAAAACGTTTTAAAATTTATTTAAAATATACTATAAAGAAATTCCTAAAAAATACTTTTATATTTTATAATATAGTTAAAAATTATAATATATTACTTTAATATATATAGCGAAAAATTTACTACGTTAAAGCTATAAGCACTTTATACGAAAATAATTTTAATTAATAAAGTATAATAAAAAATATTTGCGATTAATAAAAAAAAGCTATAATAAACTATATTTGTTTGTTTAAAGCTAAAGAAAATTTAACAAACTATATAAAAAAATTAAAAATTATTATTATAAATTTAAATAAAAAGCAAAAAACTGTTATTTTTATATTAAGCTAAAATAAAAATATTTTAATAATATAAATATATTATAAAATACTATATAATTTTAATTTTTTTAATATAATAATTGTAATAATTATTATTTTAATAAATATAAATTTAATAATAGTTATTATTATAATAATAATAAATATTATTATAATAATTATAATAATTATTATAATAATAACTATATTAATTATTAAAAATATAATTAATATAATAAAAACTATAAATATAATTAAAATAAAAATTATAATTATAATTGTTTATAAAACAAAAGTTATAATAAAAATTATAATTATAGCTAAAATTAAAGCTATAACTAGGAGCGTAATAATAATTATAATTATAATTATAATTAAAGCTATAACTATAACTATAATTATAGTTATAATTATAATAAGCTACGTTATAATTATAACAACTTTTATTAAAAGCGTAATAAATAATACTAAGTATATTTTATAAAAAAAATAAATAATAAAAAAAATAATAAAAAATACTATAATAGTTATTTTTTATTTTATATATTTAACTTAACGCTTACTTGTTATAAATATTATAAATAATATAAATTATTATTTACTTTTAAACTATATATATAAAAATATAAGCTATACTTTAAATTAAAAAAAATTATTATATTTTTATTAGTTAATTTTATTTAACGTACTTATAAATATTATAAATAAGTATTACTTTTTTATAATAAATTTTTTAAGTATTTATATATATATTTTTAAATTAAATAAAAAAATATTAAATATAAATTAAAAAATAAAATATAAATATTTAAAACAGCTAAAAAAAAAAAAAAATACGCGTATATAACTTATATAAATAAAGTTTTTAATAAAAATGTTTTTATTATAAAAGCTTTAAGCGTTAACTAATATATTAAAAAAACGTTATATTTTAGTTATATTTATTTATATATTAAAATATATGTTTTTTTTATTAATAAAAACCGAAAAATTTATATTAATTTTAAAATAAATAATATTATTATTAAAAAGTTTATTTTAAAAACTTTTAAATATAAAATTTTTAAAAAAAAAAAAAAAATTTATAGTATTAAAAAATAAAAAAGTTAAACTTATAAAATAAATTAAGTTTATTTTTTATATTTAAAGTATTAATAAAAATAAAAAGTTAATAATTTTAAAATATAATAAAAAAAAATAAATTGTTAAAAATTATTTTTAACTTAAATTATTTATTAATAATAACTTTTTATATTTTTATAAAGCTATTATTAATTATTAAAATAAAATTATTATTTATAAAGCGGAAAGATTTTATAATTTTATTATAATTTTTAAAATATTAATATATAGTTATAAATATATATAAAAAATAATTAGTAAACAACTAGTTATTTTTTAAGCTAAAAAAAATATTTATTTTATTATAAAGTATAAACTTTTATTTAAAAACTATAGTTTTTATTTTATAGCTATATATAAAAATATAACGTATATAGTACTAAATATAAAAATATTTAAAATAATATTAATTATAAATATTTTTAAAAAGTTAATTAAAATAAATAAAAATACTAAGCTTAGCTAAATCTATAAAAATAAAAATAATAGTAGCTATTTTAATATATAAAAAGCAGTAATAATAACCTTTATTGTTGTTATATATGCTTTTACTACTTTTTTATTTAAAATAGTTAGTTTTAGCTCGCCCAATATAGCTAACTTATTAATAGCTATAAATATTAAATTTAATATATTATTAATTATTATTATTACCGCAACTAATAATATGTTTATTAATAAATTAATTAATTATATAAATAAATTAATAAATTAAAACACGCTTGTAATAACCTTAATAATAGTATTATTTAAAACTAATATTAATATTATTTTTATAGCTATTTTTTAATTTTTAATATTTAATAATTATTATATTAATACCCCGTTTATTAACGCTATATTTAATATTATTATAAAAATAAACAATTTTTTTTATTTAAATTTTTATATTTTATTATTAAATAAGCTTTTTAAATATACTTTAATATTAAATAAGCTTTTAAAACTTAAAATTTTTAATACTTATATTATTTTAAAAGTTAAAAAGCTAATTAATCTTCTTAAAAATATAATAAAATTTAAAATATAAATTTATATTAAAAAAGCTTTTAAAACTATTAAGTTTGTTAAAATTATTAAAATATATAATATTTAAATTAATTAAAACAAAGTTAATATTTTAAAAAATTAGTAGTTTAAAATTCCTTTTATTAATAACTAGTAAAAAATAAAGTTAAATATTAAGGTTTATTTTTTTAGTTATTATAATATATAAATATTTAATAAAACATATAATAAGCTATATAAAATAAGTTATATAAAGTAAATAAATAAAGCTTTTTTATTTATTTATTTTATTTTTATTATTTAAAAGAAAATTTATAGCATAAATAAAAGCTAAATAGTTATTAATTTATATTAGCTTAATAAAATTATAGTATTTAATAGTTATTTTTTATTATTATAAAATAAAATAATTAATAGTTTATAAAAAAAACAATATATTATTTATATTAATATAACTAGTTTTTTTTATTAATTTAAAGTTTATTTAAATTATTAAAATAAGTTTATAATTATTAGCTTTTATAGGATTAAAAAATTTAATATAATATTAATAAATTATTATAATTTACTAGGTTATATTTAAAAGTATATAAATAAATTATTTTATTTTTATTTTTATTATTATTATTATTTTATTAATAATATTATTATTTATTTAAATATATATAAAAAATATATTAAATATTTAAAAAATATTTTTAGT
Organism: Xylaria longipes; assembly: GCA_025201785.1. Classification (NCBI taxonomy): domain Eukaryota; kingdom Fungi; phylum Ascomycota; class Sordariomycetes; order Xylariales; family Xylariaceae; genus Xylaria; species Xylaria longipes. The sequence continues at coordinate 6,749 of MU620096.1, forward strand.
TTTTTTTAAAATAAAAATATTATTATATTTTTAAAAAAGTTTTTTATTAAATATTTTTTAATAAAGTTATTTAGTTTTTATATTAATATTTTAAAAATATTAATTATTATTAAACATATATAAGCTTTTTAACAGCTTATATTTTTAAAAAACTTTTAAACGCTTAAATAATACTTTAAAGCTAGCAGCTTTTTATAAACCTTTTTACTTTACTATATTTAGCTTGTTAAACTTTTATAAAATTATAAAATAATATTATTAATATAAAATTATAAAAAAAAAAAAATTATTAACGGAAATTTAAAACAACGTAAATATTATATTTAAAATATTAATTATAAGCTAATAAAAGCCGAGCTAAAGTTATTTTATATTATATAAAATATAATTTATTTTAAAACTATATTTTATTATTATAATTTTAACTATATATTATATTTATAAATTAATAGTTTTATTAAATATAGTTTTAATATTATAATATATTATATTAAGCGTAATTTTTAATAAATTATACGCAAGTTTATATTATTTATAAAAATAAAGCTGGTTATATATTTAAATAAATATTTTTTTTTAGCTAAAACTAAGTATAAGCTGTTAAAATTAAAAATAGTTTATTTTATATAAGCTGTAAAAAAACTTTATATAGTTATATATTTTAATAAACGTTTAATAGTAATATTTATAAACTATTTTATATTAAAAAAAATTATTAATTAAACTATTTTAAATATTTTTATTATAAATTATATAAATAATTATTTAATAAACTTATTTATTTATTTATTATAATATAAATTTAAAATATATTATTTATTAAAACGTTTTAATTATATATTTAATACGTTTAGTTAATTTATAATAATATAAAATATATTAAACATTTTAAATAAGCTTAAACGCTTAAACAAGCCTATAGTACTAAACTTTATATAAAATATTATTAAGTATATATTTAAAACAATTATAAACAAAAAATAAAAATAAGATTTTAAGCTTATATATAAAACTAACCCGCGCTACTAAAAAGTTTTTAATAATTTAAATATAAATAAATTATATAATAATAAAAACGTTATATTTTTTTTAAAACCTAGTTATTTTTTTATTATTTTAAACAGATTAATTTATAATATATATAAAAAAATTAAACAATTTTACGTTTTAAATATAATATATAAAAGGTTATTTTATATAGTATATAATAAAAAATATTATATTAGCTTTAAATATATAATAAAAAATCTTAAGCTTTATTTTATTTATTATAAGTTATAAAAAATTAAAAAATATACTAAATATTATTTTAATTATAGTTTTAACCGTATAAACTAATTAAAGCTAGTTAGTAGTTTTTGTTTAATTTATTTTAAAAATATATTATTTATATAAACTATTATAATTAATTTTATTCTTATATTACCCTATATTAAATTAAACAGTATATTTTAATAACTTTAAAGTTAATTTTATTATAAAATATATAATTATATAATAATAATATTTTATTATATATTTAAATAAATAATATTTATTTTAAATAATAAAAAATATACTATAAAAAATTAAACTACCGTACTAATAAAATAATTATTATTTAATAATTAAAAATTTTTTAAAAAAATTATTTTAAACTATAACTATAAATTTATATTTAATTTTTAAAAAAATATATAAAAAACCTTAAGTATAAAGTTATTAATAACTACTATATATTATTTATAAAAAAATAAACTATTAAAATATAAAAACTAAACTATTAAGCTTATTATATATTATTATAATTTTATATAGTTTAAATTAAATTAAGTTAAGTTAGTTTTTATTTTATAATAAAATTTAAATTTTACGCGCTTATAAACTATATAATTAACCCCTTATAAACAGCTATTTAATTTTAAGCTATTAAGTTTTTTTAATATATTAATTAAATAAATTAATTTATAATTATTTAAAAAGGTATAAATATTATATAATTATTTATAGTAGGACGTTAAGTTAGCTATAAATTTTGTTGTAGCGTAAGTTAAAAAATAATTTAATAAAAAACATTATATATTAAAGTTCGTACTAAATAATAAAATACTTTTTTATTTTTATAATAAATATTACTTATTAAATAAACTATTATAAAAATATATATAATAATAAACCAGCTTTTAAACTATTAAATAAAAAATTAAAAATTTAATATATAAATTAAATTTTTTTAAATATTATTAAATTTATTTAATTATATTTATAATATAATTATAACTTATAAAAAATAATAAAAATTTTTATTACTATATTATTTTTTTTTAAGCTTTATTAAAGCTAATTAAAACTCTAGTTTAAATAATAAAAATAATATTTATAAAATAAAAATTATAATAAAATATTATTTAAATCGGAAAAAAAACAATTTTAATTATTTAATTAAATAAAAAAATTAAAGTTATAAATATAATTAATAATAATTTAAAAATAATTTATAATATTTATATAATTTTATTAATAAATATTAAAATTAATATAATTTTTATTTAAATATTTTAAGAAAAATTTTAAAACTATTATTTATATTAATAATAAAACTAGCTAAATAATATAAATAACTTTAAAAAATAAATATTAAATTTAAATTTATATATATAATATTAAAAATAATTATTAAACTTAAATTTATTTTAATAATAACTTTTTTTATAAAAAAATATAAATAGTTTTAAAAAATATTATTTAATAAATTTATAGTTTTAAAAAGTAATTAAAAAAATCCCGTTAATAAGCTTTTTAAACTTATATTTTTAAAATTAGCTTTTATATAGCTTATTTTAACTTTTATTAAATAAAATATTTATTTATAAACAGTTAATTTATAGCTTAAAAAACTTATTAATAAATTTATTAATAATAATATATTTATTAAAAAGCTTATAAATAAAATAAAATAAAAAAAAAAAATTTAAGTTAATAATATATAAATAAATATATATAGTTTTATTAGGGTTAATAAAGCTTTTTTTTACGTTTAGTATTTTAATATAAACCCTTAGGAAGGTTTGTTATATAGAACAGCTGTTATAAGTAGCCCTACCTTAAAAAAATAGCCACCTAGCAATAGCTACCTTATAATCCTAAGTAGCAGAATAAATATATATTCCTCCAGCTCCGCTAAAAAAATATATATTTATTCCTTTTAATATTTATATTTTTATTTTATTACCCTAGTTAACTTTATTAATAAAATAATAATATAAAATTTAAATTATTTTTTATTTATTTTAATAATTTAATATTAATATATTTAAAATTTTAAAAAGCTTATTTAAATAGTTTTAAATTTTATTTAAAAAATTTTTATAGTTTATAAAATAAATATATTTTAATATATATTTAAATTTAATATTAATAAAAAAAACTATAATATTTATATATTATATAATTAAGTATTTAAATTTATTTTTTAAATAATATTAAAATATAACTAAATAAATAAAAAATAAAATATATAAAAAAACGCTTTTTTTATTATTAAACTTTTATAAATAATAATAAAAATAAATAATAAAAATTAATTTTAGTTATATTATATTTATTTAATTATAATAAATATATTTATTAAAATTTAATAATTATTAAAGCAGGAGCTAAAACTATTATTAATTAAATTTATAGCTAAATTTACGTTTTAAAGCAAATATATAACTATTAAAAAATAAAATAAAGCTTTTTATTTTTAAAAAAATAATATTATAAAAATTAAAAATTTTAAATTAATAGTTTTTATAATAAAATAATAAAAGTATTATTTAAAAGAAATTCTTTAAAAATATAACTATAATATTAAAAATAAAAAAAATTAAATATAAAAAATATAAGCGCAGCTTATATATTTTATATTTAAGTTTTTATATTATAGCTATTAATAAGTAGCAGGCCTAGCGGCCTGCTAAGCTATATGCTACGCAAGTAGCCCGTGTAAACCTTTGGTTTACCGGGCCCTTTACAGGTTTATATTAGCTAACTTTATAATTATTTGTTTAAAAGTTTAAAATTATTAATATTAAAGCTTTTAATGTAATTTAAACATAATTATTTATTTAAATTTAACTAATAACTAGTTTAGCTATTATATTTTTTATAATATTAAAATTATAATAAAGCGTTAATATGTTTTAAAATTAAATAGTTATTTTTAAAGTATTATAAATTTTAAGCTTAATTAAAGTTATACTTAAGTTTTTAATAAAAAAAGTATAATTAAATAAAATAAAAGTTTTTTTAGTTTAAAATTTTAGCTAAAAATTTTTTAATTGTTTAAATAAAAAATTTTGCTTTTTTATTTAAAAAAACCCCTTTATAATTATTAGTTTTTATGTTATATACGCGGTTATATTTAATATTCCGGTATAAATAAATAATAATTAATTATTAAATAAATATATATAAATAAATTTATTTTTTATTTTAAATATAAATAAATATATAATTATTATTATATATTTATTACTTTTTTTTTATTTTTTTATTTATATATATATATAAACTATTTTATTTAATATTTTTAATATATTTAATATTTTTAATATATTTAATATTTTTAATATA
>MU620097.1:0-11342 GCA_025201785.1 Xylaria longipes
CCAAACAAGACAAACAAGCCTTTTTTTCGACCCAAATCAGGTAAAACAAGATAAAAGCGATTATCTTGTATTGTTTTGTCTGTGTGGAACGCTGTCGATATGAAAGTAGTCGATCGTTTCATCTTCGCATTGCCAAAGTTCTATAGGTCGGGTCAAGAACTCTACAATAGAGGCATGGACCATGTGATAACGGCCGTCGGAGACTCGAATAAAGTCGCCGCAAGTGTCCATTATACCGGTTTCACTGATCATATATTGCTCATATCCAGTATCTGGACACTGGGAGATAGCAAATGCGCAGCGTAGCTCTTCATACGTGAGCGGCTCGGGGGCAACAATGATCCAGGACAGCAGACATTTCGCTCGTTTCATTGACAATGAAGGTGTGTTTCTCGTCCCCCCAAGACGATCTTGCAAACAGGCAAAGAGCCGATGGTACTCTCGATCTAAGTCCCTGGGTACTTGATGTAAAGTGCGGATTATCTCGCTTGGGAGCTGGCAACGGTTGAGCTCGCCGAAAATAAGTGTAACCCATAAAAACATGACTCTAGAGCTCTCTTCTAGAGTCTCCTGAACAAGCTGCCGCGTGGCTGCGTCTTGTATTTTGAGAGAGTTGTCCAAGTGGTGAAGTATGAGCTGGTTGATGTCGGGCCGAATCAACTCTTCTGTGATATTTATTCTTAGGGGTGTCAAGCTAGTGGCAGATCGCATCGACGCATCTCGGCCAAGAAGAACGATCCGCAGGTTCTCATGGTTCTTTGCGAGGTCAACGACCAACCGTAGACCACTAGCACCAGGTCGTGCCCAATCATCGACGGACTCGTCGATACCGTCGATGATACAATAGACACGGGACTTGATGGTCTTGACCGCAATTAGGATGACATCCTCTAGAGTTTTCTCTGTGAGAGGTAGGCTTTCCAGCAATGGTGCCGAAATCTGAGCTAAGTTGCCATCCGGAATCCGTTGGATCATATGCCATAAGAATGTACGAAGGAAGGCTAGTAATTTCTGCTGGTTGTGGCTGCCGGCCCAAAAAGAGAAGCCAACGGCAAGGTTTGCTTGTGATTTTAGTTTTCGCACAATGGATGCTGCAAGTACCGATTTTCCGCAGCCTTTCGGTCCATAGATACACATAATTCGGTGTTCATGGCCGACTGGCGACGAGGGTGCAGGATCTTTCTGCCATTCACAGAATACGGGATGAGACCATACCCACTCGCAGGTACCCTGAAGATTTTGAGGTATAAAGTTGTATCCGCATGGAAGTAGAACATCATTGAGTTTTAGTCGCAAATTTGACCGAGAAATCGTCAAGTTTTCTGGCCTCTGGTAAGTAATCATGCCTCTGACACTGAAGCAAAAATTGATGCATACCTTCAACAATCGCCTCGTTCCGCGCGACAATCACTAGCATCAATGACGATTTTGCTTTGTCGAGCCGCTCGTGATACTTTTTGATCTTTCCTTCAAGGCCACCTATTAATATTCGAGCCCGGTTGAGTACCTTGATTTTCCGACTGGGACCCGCCGTCAGTGGTTGAAATAAATCACTCAGGGCTATCAGTTCGCCCTTCAGACTCCGCGTTACCGTAGTCAAGCGACTAAAGTTGGAGTGGTGTATGGTCGAAGATTTGAGGCGGTTTAGGATCTCCTGGAGAATCTTGTCGATTAACTCAAGCTGATCCAATAGCTCCGTCATCTGCTTCACAAATGAATTCTGGTCGATAAACGCCCGGATCACATATATGGTTTTCCGGGTGATCTCAATCAACCCAGGAATTGCGGCAACAAGGCCGATGACCTCCATTTTGGGGTTGGTGTACCTAGGCAACTAGATACTATCATCAAGCGATTCTCGACGGATGGGGAGAGAAATTAGTAAGCTGAAATAGCGAGGTGTTGAGAAGCGATTAATTGAAATTGACAAGAAACGTCTTTCTCTAAAATATCTGCCTGATGACCGCCATCTGCCTGGCATGCAGTAGCAATGCTGCATACCACCCAATGATGCTGTTCCGAGTCGTCACGCAAACAGGGCGTAGGCGCAACCACCATCATTAAAGCCTGCCTTCGCCCCTTAAAACGACCGACCCCTTATATCAACCATCCTTGTTAGCTTCTGGTTTTCCTCCAACGCCACAAAAATCCTAAGACTCGCTACCTTGCTGCGTACAAGGTGTTTACGAATGCCTAAACCCGCACATAGCCTTGTCACGAACTGTCGGGGGAATGAACAATGCACGCGCCTGATTACAGACTGGGACAGCCGACAGGCCTAGTGCCCCAGCCTGCATCATCGGTGCATTAGGTGGTATCAAAATGCAACACTTCTGCGAGATGTAGCGCCACTCTACTGTGCCATCTACCAACGAATCAATGAGTGGTCCAAAGTCCTGCATGTGAGGTCGTCATAGGCGATGACTCTTCCAATCATGGAGACTTCAAGGCGCAGAACCCAAAAATACACGCTGCATAAAGAAACCAAATTACTAGTGCAAATCAAATAGTGATTCTTTGTACCCGGGCAGCTTTGTGAAATCTGTTACAACGTCAACTTTTGCAGAGAGTGTCTCGAAATGGTCAAGATGATGACACTGGGAGGCCGGGCATTGTAATCTCATGATAATAACTAGGAGAATAGATCTTGAGACTCAGTGTGCTATCATAAGCGTTGATCTATTAGCATTCCCCCACATCATTCATTTTTTCCGGCGCCTTGTGTGGCAACGGTAAAGTACAAGAATAGACACTACCCTTAGAGTGAACAACAGCCACCCACGCTCTAAAAGACAGCGGCAGAGACTCGCTCGGGAGAAGGAGAAATAAGATACACAGAGCCACCATTCATCAGCCCAGACAGGTCGTATCGCATCCATCTCAGAAGAACAATGATTCCGAGTTTTCCCCAGAAACAGAGCTAAGTGATAGCTGTGCAGTCAACACCAAGGCCAATGAAACACCGGTGACTGAATGAATAGACATAAAGACGCCTTTGAGCGAGCAGATGAGTCTAGACCACGGAATCAACCGCGATATCCCATACCGTCAGGACCCTGATGTTGGAAGCGATACCGATCGCAACCTCCCACGCCGGCAACACCACTGTCACGAGACTCGTCGTCGTCATAGCGTTTCTCCCACTCCCTGATATCCGCTCTTCCCCTGTTCTGCATTTGCATATCAGCCAGGAAACGATCATATTCCTCCTCAGCACGTCCAAGTGAGGACGGAGACCAAGGACCCATAGGTCCACCATTACCATTACCATTACCGCCGGCACCATCATATCCATATCCATAATCGTTGACGTTCATATTGACATTAACATTGACATCGACCCCAACGCCAGCGGAAGCCGGGGCACCATCACTCGCATCAGACTCCGCGCCCATGAGCACAGCATACGCATGTTCGGGATCACGAACACCGCCACGGAAGCAAAGCTCACGAACCTCGTTCTCAAGGCTCGCGATGCGGAGCATATTCTCGCTAACTTTCGCCTGGGTGCAATTGAGGCGGTACCAAGCCATGTCGAGGCGGGACTGCGCCTCGAGGGCATGCTCAGCGACGTAGGCGCGGATCTTGGCGCCTCTGCGCATCTGCACTTCGACTTGTTCGCGCGCTCTCGCGTCCCGCATCTCGCGCCGCACGTGAAGTGCTGGCAGGAACTCGTTCAGGTGGTGCTGGTCGTACTGGAGGTGCGCGATGTGCTCGCGCTGCTGTTCCGCGTGCTTGTAGAGCGCCTTCTCGGCCTCCTCCGCGCGCCGGACCGCGGCCCACTGGTCCCGGAATGCGGCTTCGATCTCCGGCCCTTGACGCCCGTATAGCTCGGGCACTGCGGCTGTGGCGGCGTTGACTTCGGACTAGGATCGGTATTGTTAGTGTGCTTGTTTTGCTGCTGACATTTGCCTATCTGTGTGTGGGTAATAGAAAGGATCGGGACGGCGAAAAGAACTAAACATCCATTGCCAAACTTACAGGAGAAAAGCGGTCATTCTCGTCATCCGACAACTGAGGAGGGACTATCTCGCCTCCATAAATTTTAGTGCGCAGCTCGCGCTCCGCGAGAGGCGCCATGCGTTTATACTGCTGGTGGAAGTTGGCGGTCCTGAAGCCGGTGAACTCGACTCCCGGCGGGGTGTAGATTATGGAAGGGCTACTCGGGACATGGTAAGTAGGCGTCAACTCCTCGCCCGTGTTGACGTCCCATTGAGGCTCTAAATAACCGTAGGGGGCGTGCCCGTGTCGTCTAGGGGGAACGGGGACCTTCGGAGTAGGGGGACGCATTCGCAGGTGAGACGCGGTGTCCTAACAATGAGTAGGTATGTGAGTATACACATCCTAATTAGGATATAATATCAGGAAAGAAAAGAGTAGTAAGCACACACCTTCTTATTCTCATCGGCGTTCCAGCGCACGCAATTTTGGGACCACTCCAGGAAAGTGCAGGGTGAGATACGACCGCTAGGTACGTGAGCCTCCTCATCGTCCGAGTCATCAGTCCACTCAAAATCGCTACAGCAGGCAGAGAAAACGTTCGCAGACATATCCATGTCCTGTGGCGGCTTGATATGTTCAAAGTCGGGCCGGTACACTTCGAATACGCAGTCGCGAGGCGAATCGCCACCCATGTTGGAAGACTCCAGGGCTTTATCGATGAGCTCGAGCATTCTAAGAAATGGTATGTTAGCTTCAAAGTTGACGGTCTCGGATCGGAACACTGTATATTGTACCTCGAAACCTCTCGCTTCTCATGAATCTTTGGTTTGGAGGCTTGTGCCAGCTCTTCTCGCTGCTGAATCCATTCAAACAGAGGATCATTCTCACTATATCCTCCCATGCTATTTCCACGCATGGCAATATATGCTTGCATCATGGCATTTGAGATGACTTGAACCTCTTTGGGTTTTCCGAAAGAACAATTGGGAAGATAGCGAGTGTGCGGTGCAGGAGTTAACTTCAACAAGCTGACCTTCTTCTCATTGGCCGTATTCTGTATGTACTCTTGAATGGGACTGGAATCGTGGTCCTCGTTATGAGGTAGAAACCTGTCGGGGATGCGAGGGACCTCTGGGATGAGCCTGACATCGTCTTTATCGTATGCAGAGCGGTGTCGACTGTGCTGACCACGCGCAGTCTTGACGGGGGTTTGATATTCGGCTGATCCAACGGTCCCTGCTCATCATTAGCATTCATTTCGAGGGAAGATCTCTAGTAAAACTTACGGCTACGGCGAGGGCGACCAATAATAGGCCTGCCAATAGGACTGCGAGCCGACATGTTGAGGTGAGCGAAAGATCAAGGCTGGAGGGTTAGATGGTGACGAGGTGTAAAAATGATACGAGAACAAGATGCAACATCAACTGAAAGACAAGCAAAGGATTGTAAATTCTCAGAGCAAGAATTCCAAGGTCAAGATGATTGAACACGATGTTTTAATGAGCGGCAGACTCAAATTGTCAATGTAGTGCTAGCACCATTGCATCAATTAGATTACCTCCATTGTGCCTTAGCCAGTAGAGAATGAAGGAGAAGGTGGATATGGCAGACTATTCTGCAACCTTGACGTGTATTGTATCCGTATTGTATTGTTTATGATTGGAAAGAAGCGCGACTGTGTTATTGGAATAGTGAGTACTAGTGAATACACCTGCACCTGTCCCCGATCACTTGGGGCAAACACTCTACAGTAAAGCCGTATAATAATAATAGCAATTCTTATTCCCTTAAGTACTAGAAGCTCTTATCCGCGACAACCTTATCCCCCCTAACTAGTTCACTGAGGTCGATGTGAACCTGGTGCAGGGTGCTTAACCGTAATTGTATGCTTCCCTATATAATACAACACTCGGCTTCTTACTTCTTGGCTTTCGCCTTTGCTCCACCAGCCTTACGGCCCTTGCCTTTCGGTTTGTCGTCATCGCCATTGTCATCAGCTTCTGCTTTAGACGCTTTCTTCGGACCCTTCTTCGCTCCCTTGGCTTTAGGCTTCTTGATGTACTTATCCTTCGTAATATCCTCATCCTCTTCGTCATCGACGACTTCTGCAGCTTCTGGAACTTCAGCATCATCCTCGTCATCTATAGCTTCCTCAAGATCAGGCTTGTCCTTGGCAACCTTCTTAGAACCAACAACGGCGCTGGGTCTCATAAAAGGTATCGGGTGAGACATGGAATTGTACCTGAAATAAAATTAGCATGCTGCCTACACAATGATTATACTGTCTTGACTTACAGCCTTGTGAAGGTGGCCTTTGTCTGTGTTTCGATTGAAACAGCCTCTTCATGCTGAGGGCCAACGCCAAGTTCCTTGATAGAATCGAAGTCTTCTCTGGTGAGGAAGTAGCTATCCATAAGCTCAATAACGTCATCAACAGATTCCTTGCCCTCATCGGCTAATCTTTTGATGAGTTGTGTCCATAAGACTGGAAGGTATTGCTGGCGAATTTCGTTATGATCACCGGACGCTTTAAGCCGCATATGAGAATGGATTTCGCGGATGTATCGCCCAAGCTTGCCATACTTGCTATTGTTGCCAAGCCAGGTTGTGAATTGTGAATTCATAAGCTGGCCAGACACGAAGCTGGCGGGCCGAACCGTACTGAATATAGCATGGGTCGGCATAAGGTTCCAATGCTGTTGTGGCCCATGAATCATTCGATCTACTAGGTCACCATCGGAGATGCTTTCAGCCGCCTGGTCCATCACCTCGAGAAGCTTCAAATTCTGTTCGCGTTTGTTGTCCCGGTATTGACCAAGTACTGATGGTTTCGTCCGAATATAGTTCTCTTGTATCATCAGATAACTAAATTCGTGATCATTGAAGTAAAGCTCGATCTTGTCGTTGAGTGTGGATTTGCTCGCGGGGGAGAAGAGACCGCCCCCAAGGATCTTCTGGCATATATCCCATGGCTTGAGGACAATTGATTTCTCCCATGCTTTCGACATGTCTTTACTTTGGTCGAAATCCATCGACATCTGATCCAATTTGATTGTTGCCAGCATATTGACGATTTGTCTGATGTCTCGATTGCTGCCCTCAATAAGAGCATCAAGGACCTGCGATGACAGTTTCAAGCCTTCTCTGTGGCAGATCGTCATCATCCGCGAACGAATCTGATCAACCTGGGGTCGCTGGAACTTAATGTCGAATGTGACAAAGTCAAATGGCTTCATCTTTGGTAGTTTGCGTTCATTGCAGATGAGAATAAGGGGCACTTCGGTCTTCTTGCAGAATTTCGCAAGGGCAGCAACACCTCCTCGATCACCCGCAGACATGCCATCGACTTCATCCATGATTAAGACGATTCTCTTCTTCTCTTTATCGATCTTCTTTCCGTCACCAGCAAAGTAGCCATGAAGAGATGTGTTGTTCATGACTTCACTTACACCAGATTCGACGAGCTTTTTGCTCCGTGCATCGCTGGCATTACTTTCGATAACGTCGTAACCTTCTAGTTTAGCCGCCAGGTGAGCAGCAGTCGTCTTGCCGATTCCAGGGGGGCCCGAGAGGATGATGGCACGTTCCCCGCCGAGACCATCTGCCCCTCGCTTCCGAAAGTCAAATCTTTTCGCTTGGGCCCAGCCCTTCAACCATTTTTGAATCCTTTCCACCGCAGCTTTATTTCCACATATGTGACTGGCCTGGGTGGGAGCATACTTGACGGTCCATAATTGGGCGGACGGAGGCTGGACCGGCTGCGAAGCGGCGGTAGCTCCTCGAGCCACAGCCATCTTGCGCGCTTTCTCTCCCTCTGCTCTTTTTCTTTTCTCTTCTTGTTCCATCTCAGCGGCCTGCTTCTTGATCTTCTCCTCTTCGTCTTTCCGCTTCTGCCTCACTTTTTCTGCGCCTTTCCCGCTTCCCCCACCTGCGGGAAGCCGGCGAATGAGCTCAAAAAGCCCTTCTTCATTGATAGTCTTAATATTGTGCTCTCTGATTTTTGCTAGTTTGCTTGGACCGGCGTCATCTCCCAGGACGACATAACTAGTCTTGCTGCTTGGAGCACCAGTCACCTTGCCACCATGACGCTTGACTAGAGCCTGAGCCTCTTCGCGCGCAATGCTTGTTAGCTGGCCCGTGAAGACAAAAGTGAGGCCGGCAAGGCAATCAGGCTCCCCGATGGGCAAGTCTCCTCCTGCAATCGGGTTTGATGGAGGCCCAGAGTTACCTCCGCCCGCAGCTGCCTTCCTCCAGTCAAACTTCTGGTTGGGATCCTTGGCTGGCGGAGTTGGTGGTCTGACAGTAGGAATATCGTCGAAAATAGCTTGAATATCGGCATCTTCTGGCTCTTCAGCTTTCTTAGTCCTTGGGGCCCGAGGTTTTTTAGCCGCCGGCTTCTTGCGTGAGGGTGGTTCTTCCTCCTCATCCTCATCATCAGGGTCTGGCTCAGGCGTCTTTCTTTTTCTGGCTGTTGTGGAAGGCTTGGAGGAGCCCTTAGCGGTCTTTGTGGTGGTCTTGGCGTCATCGTCATCATCAGTGAGCTTGCTTCGAGATGCGAACCGTTTCGGCTTAGGGAGAAATTCTTCTTCACTCTCTTCTTCCACGTAGTCATCATTCTTCCGTTTGCTACGAGATCTGGCGTCGGCAGCAAATATGTCATCACCCGCGTCTCCATCATCATCCATAAATGCGTCCTCGTCGTCATTTAGATTGTGATATTTGGCCGTCGTGGGGGTAGGCTTCTTTGCTGTTTTATGTTCCGAAGGAGCTGTCGCGGTGGTGGTCCGTTTACCCCGAGGACTCGAGCGCACTGGCACTGCAGGGCTGGTAGGCAATTTCGCTTCGGGTTTGGCGGGCTGCTGAGCTTTAGACTTGTTCGAGGCGAAGTACTCGCTTGCTGTGATGGCAGTTCCCCGAATCTCTTTGTCGCTATTCGGTTGTTAGCCTCAGTATAGTCGCAACAACAGATATAAGTATCGTACTTTTGTTTCTTCCGAGGAGTTGATCGAGTAGCAGGTTTCTTTTGCCTATGCGCACCGCACTTGTTAGCTGCATGCGGGAAGACGCGCTCGTTAGGGATCTTACTCGACAACGGGCTCATCATCATCGTCGCTATCCTCGACAACCTTTCTGCCTTGTTCAAGAAGTCATTGATTAGTCCTAGCAATCGAGAGTCTACGCGGATTTGCACCTACTGGCACGCTTTTTTGAAGGCTCTTCTGCTTTCTTCGGAGCACTGGGCTTCGCGGGGGCAGCGCCGCCCTTCGCACCAAAGAAGGAGCGAATGTCAGGCATGTCGATAATGAGCGACCGTCGCGGCGGGAAGTATGAATTACTGGGTTGTGGGTGGAATGTACACCGGGGACGTAGACAGGCGAGGTCTGATATTAAACCCAAACCCGGGAGAGACGTCTTAAAATCAGACGCGTTGATTGCCTGTTTGACGCGTGCGCTATCACTTTCAGGCGACAGGCTACAGGCAGCTTACCTGATTTGGTAAATTGATTTTAGCGTGGTTCTTTTGGGCTGTCTCCAAAGTTGCACAGGCCAACGATTAGGCGACAGTCACCCTTATCGAGAAGAAAGCGGGTCGCATACGGTGGCCCGCAGCTGTCACTGTGTCAAGACCCTCTTAGTCCCACAAAAACATTTCACGCACGCCACGGGTAACTATAAAATTCGAAGCAGCCACCACACAAAAACCTACCCACCTTTCGAATCACACCATCCAACCTGCATAAGCCCGCAACCAGAGCTTTTACTAACATAGTAGTATTTTGCCCAAATAGATCGCGCCATCCTACAGTAGGCGCATCTTTATTTAGCGTGAACAACCTTGTTTAGATCTTGCGCGGCTCCTCTTTATATTACCTACACTACCTAGTACAAGTGCAGCATCTTTAAGTACCCGTATGGACTCCACTTCGTCACACCCGTAAGCAGGAGTAAAACTAGCCCTTACGTATAGGTTTTTAAATAATATATAACCAGTTAATTAATAAAAATAAAAGTACTTAATTTATTATATAAATTATATTAAAATAAATATACTTTTATTATAACTTTATATATTAAGTATAAAAATATAAATTTTATTAAAAATATAATTATAGCTAGTTATTTATAGCTAAAAATAACTACTTGTAGTTATTTAATTTATTAACCTATAACGCTTTAATTATTAATAACCACTATATTATAACACTTATACTTATTAATAACTATTAACTTATACTATAAAATAGCTAGCTAATTTAAACAGCTATTACTACTTTATACTATAAAAACAACTATTACTATAATTATTATATATTATTAATTATTACTACCTTAAATTATTACTATTAATTTATATACTTTAATACTTTTATATATTTTATTTTTAACTATATTGATTAAAAACTATTAATTTAACTATAAACTAAATAAAATTTTTATTTTAATCGTTTTATTGTTATTATTTATATATTTTTTTTTGTTATTATTATTAAATTTATTAAAAACAGCTTATAAAGCTTTTTTTTAAATCCGGCGCTTTAACGCTGCTTTTTTTTTTACTACTATTTTTACTTTAACTGTTTAAATACTTATTATTTTATTAATAGCTTTAAAATTAAGCAGAAGTAATAATATACGAGCAATAAAACTATTAAAATCGTTTATTATTACTTTTCCGTTTAATATATTCACTCCTTTAACTATTTTATATATTTTTTCCTATAAAGCGCTTTTAATCTCCTACTAATTTTAATAAAACACCTTTAAATATAATAAGTTTTTAACCAGCAAGGTATAATATACTTAATTTATATATTTATTTTTTATATCCTTTTTTTAAAGCTTTTTTTATACCGCTATAATTTAATTTTATATATAAATTAATTTATCCTGCTTAGCTTTATTTTTTATTTATTACTTTTCGCCTTAAATTAATACTTTTTATTATCCGTTATTATTTACTACACGTAAATATATATTATTAGTTTATAAAAGACTATATCTTTTAACAACCTAAGTTTTCTCTTGTTTATTTTTATATTTAAAAATAAAATTATAAAAACGTTAATAAAAAGATTTTTTTTTAAGCCCGTTAATTGTTAATATTATTATTAATTTAAAACATTTTTAAATAACTTTTAAAATAATGAATATTAAAAATATTTATATTTTTTTATAAACTTTTAAATATATTTTAATATATTTATATATGTTTTATAATATAAATATATTTATTAATATTAAAATATTTATTTTATTTTATATATTACTACTAATATTATTTTATTTTTTAAAAACACTTTTTAATATTATAAATATATTTAATAATAATATATAAAGCTTTATTATTATATTTAAACTATTACTTTTATATTTATTATACTTTTTAAGTTTATTATTAT
>MU620098.1:0-11324 GCA_025201785.1 Xylaria longipes
TTTATATAATAAATATTTTTTATTTTTTATATAAAATATTTATTTTAAAAATTATTTTTAACTTATAAATATAATTAAAAAATTAAAAAAAATTTTATAATTAAACCTTTAAAAAATAAATATTATTTTAAATTTTAATATATTTTTATATATTTATATAGTAATTATATTAAAATATATTTTTTTTAAATATTATATAAAAAAAAAGGTTTTTTTTTATTTATATATTTATATATAAATAATATTAGTTTAATTTATTTAATATTAATTATAATTTATAACTATATTAAAATATAAATTTATAATATTATATATATTTTTTTTATATATAATTAAAGTTATTATAATATATATAATAAATTTTTATATAATTAATTAAAATAATAAAATAATTTATATAAAATTAATTTTATATAATTTTTAGCTTTTAATAAAAATTAATAAACTATTATATTTTATTATAAAATAATTTATATAGTTTTTTAAAATAGGTTTCTTTTTATTAAGTTTTAAAAAATATTTATAATTTTATTAATAAAATAATTTTTTTTTAAATATTATATATAAATAAAATTTATATTTAAAATATATATATTTTTATTTTTAATATTATATAAAATATATTATTTTAAATTAAAAGTTTTTTTTAAATTAATATATAAAGGTTTTTTTATAATTATATTTTCATAATAAAAGTTAATATTATAAAATTATTTTATTATATAAAAAAGTTTTAATTAAAAACTATTAATTTAAAAAAGAAATATAAATTATATTTAAAATTATAATATAAAAATTTAAAATTAATATAATAAAATAAATTTATTTTAAATAAGTTATATAATATAGTTTTTTTTAAATATATAATTAGTTTTTAGTTTAATAAATTTTTTATATAAAATATATTATAAATTATATTAATAATTTTATTATTAATAAATTATAATATTTTAGTTTAATAAGTTTAATATTTTTTATAAATTCTTTAGTTTATATTTTAATTAATTATATTTAATATATAAATATTTTATTTATTGATTAAACTTTTATTTATTTATTTTATAAAAGTTATATAAAATATTATTATATATTTAAAAGTTAATAATTTTTTATATAAAAGCTAAAAATATATTAAAATATTTAATAATTTTTATAATTATAAACTTATATTAAATATTTATTAAAAACGTTTAAAGTGATTTTTTAAAGTTTTAAATATTTTTATATATTTATTTTTAATAGCTTTTAAATAATTAACTATTATTTAATATAATTATAAATATAATAAATTAATTATAAAATAAACTTTTATATAGTTTATATAATAATAATTAAAAAATAATATAATTATATATTATTAATTAAACTTTTATATAAAAGCTAAGTTAAAGTATATAAAAATAATAAAAAAATCTTTTTATTAGTTTATTATTAAAAAACTTAAAATATAATATAAAATAAAGAGGTTATATATTTAAATTTAAATTTTATTGTTATTTTTATTAATTTATATTTTTTAGTTAAAAATATTTATTAATATTAAATAATTAAAAAGTATAATATTATATATTTTAAAGAAAATAAAATAAATAATTTTATATATTAATTTATTTAATTAATTAGTTAAATATAAAAGAAAAACTTTTTATATGTAAAGTTTTTTTATAAATAAAACATTTTATAAATATATATTATTTGTTTAATTAAGCTATAAAAGTAATTAAGCTATTATTTTATTATTAATATTATATATATATATTTATACATATATAGCTTTATAAACAATTAATTTTAATATTATAATAATATTAATAATAAAAAATTAATTTATTTATAATTTATTTATAATTTATTTATTATAAAAAATAAATTAATTTATAGTATTATTATGAAATATATAAAGTTAAATATTAAAACTTAATTTAGCTTTAATAATTAATATTTTTTAAATATATAATAATATTTAACATTATTTAAAATTATTTTAATATATTATTATAATTATTATTATAAAAATATTTTTATTAATTATTATATTAACTTTTTTATATATATAATAATATAAGTTTAATAAAATTAATAATATATTTTAATGGTAGCTTTATATATTTAACTAAATAATAAGTTTTAAACTTTTAATTTAAATAAATAATATATTTTATTTTAATATTAAAATAAATAGCTTATAAACTTATTTATATATAATAATATTTATATAATATTAATAATTATATAATAGTTTAATTACTTTTATAGTTTAATTAAATATATAATATATATTTATAAAATCTTTTAATTATAAAATATTTTACGTTTAAAAGCTTAATTTTTATATATTTATTTAATTAATTAAATAAATAAAATAAAACAACTTTTTTCTTTAATTTAAATAAATAAAGTATATATTTTATATTATATATTAATTTTTTTAATAATAAATTAATTTAAAACAATTTAATTATTTTTATATTTTTTAATTTATTTTTTATTTAAAAGTTTAATTAATAATATATAATTTTAATATTCTTTAATTATTATTATATAAACTATATAAAAACTTATTTTATAATTAATATTTTATATTTATAAGTAGATTAAATAATAATTAATTATATAAAAACTATTAAAAATAACTTTAAATATTTTTAATAAATATTTTATAAAGGTTTATAGTTTATATTAAATATAATAAAAACTGTTTAATTTTTATATAAAAAACTATTAATTTTTAAATATATAATAATATTATATATACTTTTTATATAATAAATTAAAAAATATTTAAAATTTAATATATAAATTATATATTTATATATTAATATAATTAATTAAAATATAAACTAAAAAGTTTATAAATAATATTAATAAAAAGTTTTAAATATATAAAATTATAAATATTATAATTTATTAATAATAAAATTATAAATAAAATTTATAATATATTTTATATTAAAAACTAGTTATATATATATATAAAAACTATATTATATAATTTATTAAAAATAAATTAATTTTATTATATTAATTTTAAATATTATTTATATTTTTTATTTTAAATTAATAATTATTTAATTAAAACTTTTTTATATAATAAAATAACTTTATTATATTAATTTTTAAAATAAAAATATAATTATAAAAAAGCTTTTATATATAAAATTAATAAAGGGTTTTAATTTAAAATAATATATTATTATATAATAATAAATAAATAAAATATCTTTTAAAAAAAATGTTTATTTATTAAATATTATTTATTTATAATATTAATTTATAACTTAGCTATATAATTTTAAAATATATTTAATTCTTTAATATTTTAAATAATATTTAATATTTTTAAAAATTTAAAAAATAAAAAGCTATTTTAAATAATTATATAATTTATTTGATTATAAAATATAATAATTTATTAATTTTTATTAAAAACTAAAAACTATAAAAAACTAGTTTTAACTAATATTCTTTTATTATTTTAAATAATTATGTAATAAATTATTATATATATTATATTAATTTTAATTATATATAAATAAAATATATAATATTATAAATTTATATTTTAATATAACTTTAAATTATAACTAATATTATTTTTATATAAATATATAAATTAATAAAAACCTTTTTTTATATAAAATATTAAAAATTATAATTATTAAACCTTTTAAAATATAATGATTATTTAAAATAAAATATTTAAAAAATATATATTTTAATATAATTATTATATAAATATTTAAAAATATATTAAAATTTAAAACAATATTAATCTTTTAAAAACTTATATATTAAAGTTTTTTTATTAATTTTTAATTAAATTTTAAAATTAAAAATAATTTTTTAAATAAATATTTTATATATTATATAATATTAAATATAACTTTTATTATTTATAAAAATAATATTTTAATTAAAATTATATAAAGCTTTTTTAAAAAAATCTTTATTATTAATAAGCTATACTTTATAAAATATAAAGTTCGTATAATTTAAAAGGTTATATAATAAAAAAAGCAATAAAAAGTTTAATATTTATTAATTAAACAACTACTTAGGTTTAAAAAAATAAAAACAATTATTAAAGCTAATTGTTAAGCTATATATAAATAAATTAAATAACTATAAGTCCTAAACTTTTTAAAAGCTTTTAAAAGCTTTTAGGGCCGCGTTTAAAACACTTAGCTATTTATATAAATATTATTTTAACACTAGCTATTTTTATTTTTTATATAAATAACCGTATATATTTATTTAATACTAGCTAACTTTTTTACAGCAGTAAATATTAAGCTATAAAACAAGTTTTCGTATAAAAGCTACACCTAGCAAGTAAAAAACTTTAAGCTAAGTATAAATCGAAAAAGGTTTTTGTACAAGCTATATTTAGCAAATAAAGAACTTGGGCTAAATATAAATTAAAAAAAGTTTATAAAGCTTTTATATAAAAACTATACTTAATAAAGTAAAAAATAAGCTAAACTAAATATAAGTTAAAAAAGTTTTTTTATATAAGTTATATTTAATAAGGTTAATAAAGCTAAATATAAGTTAAAAAAAATCGAAAATCTTTGTATATAAAAAAATTTATATATAAAAAAAAAAAAAGCTTTAGTTAAAAGTTAAAGGTTTAATTAACCGAAAAAAAGTTAAAAGTAAAATAATATTATTTACTTTTATATAAAAAATTAATTTATATAAAAAAATTAATAAAGCTTTATATAATTAATTAAATTATAAGCTGTATTTTTAAAAAGAATATTTAAAAGATTGTAGCTTTTATACAGCTAAAAAAAATAAACTGTATAAAAAAAAAAAGTTAAAAGTTTTTATATAAAGTTAAAGAAATATTATATAATTTATTTATATAACTATTAAGCTTTTTTATTATTAATTATTTTTATAACTTTTAGCTTTAAAAGTTTAGTTTTATATAAAAAGTTTAATAAATATTTAATTATTAATAATTAAGTTAAAAAGTTTATTATTTTTATATATAAGTTAAAAGTTATTATATAAAAAAAAGAAATTATAAAATATATATTATTAATTAAATAATAAAAAAATTTTTTTTTTAATATTATTAAAAAAATTAAAATATAATATAAAATATTTATTTTATATAAAAAACTATATTAAAATATAATTAAGGTTAAAGTTTTATAATTTATTTTATAAATTTATTATTATTAATTAATAATTACTTAATATTAATAAGCTATATTTTATAAAATATAAGGTTTATATAACTTAAAAAGTTATATAATAAAAAAAATAATAAAAAGTTTAATATTTATTAATTAAACAGCTATTTAAGTTTAAAAAAATAAAAACAATTAATAAAGTTAATTATTAAGTTATATATAAGTAAATTAAATAACCGTAGGTTTTAAACCTTTTAAAGGCTTTTAAAGGTTTTTAAAGCTACGCTTAAAATATTTAACTATTTATATAAATATTATTTTAATATTTATATAAATAAATAATATTTTATATTATAAAAATATATTTATAGTTTTATATAATAAATTTTAAATTTATATATTAATTATAACTTAAAAAAATTTTTTTTTTAAAAGTTTTAATTTTAATATTAAATTATTTAAATAATTTATATTTAATTATATATATATATTAATTATAATAACAGCTATATTTTAAGTATATATATTATATTTATATATATAAGCTAATTTATTACTATTAAAGCTATTAACTATAACTATTTTTTTAGTTTTTTTTATTATAATAAATTAATTATAAAATATTAATAAATAATTATTATATAAAAAGTTAAATTATTATAGCTATAATATATAAAATATATATAATTTTTATAAAATAATAAATTAAAAACTTTTATTTTATATATAATAAAGTTTTATTTTTTATATATATAACGTATATAATTTAAGTATTATTTTTTTATATAAATAACTTAGTTATTTATTTTTTTAATATTTAAAATATTATAATAATAAAAATTATTATTATTTTAATATAATTAAATTAATTAAACTTTTTTAAAATAAAATTAATATAAATAATATAATAAATTTTAATTATATTTAAGTTTATAAATAAAATATTTTTAAATTAATTATTTTAAAAATAAATTTAGTTATTTAGTTTATATTTTTATTTAAAACTATTTTTAAAATAAAATAAAAAATTTATAAAAATATTATATTTATTAAAAAATATTTTATAATTATAAATTTTAGTTTTTAATTTATTAAAACTAACCACGTGTAAATTTTAAATATATAAAATTTTAAAGTTTATTAAAATATTTATATTTTTATTATTTTATTTTTAAATTATAAAAAATATATATATTATATTATTATTTTTTATTTTTATTAATTTAAATTTATATAATGTTTTTATAATTTTATTAAAATTATTATAAATTTAATTAAATATTAATATAATTATAATAAAGTTTTATATATATAAAAAAATAAATTTTATAATATTTAAGTTTTTAATAAAACAAGTATAATTAAATAAAACAAAGGTTTTCTTAGTTTAAAATTTTAGCTAGGAAATTTTTAATTATTTAAATAAAAGATTTTATTTTTTTATTTAAAAAACCCTTTTATTATTATTAGCTTTTATTATATATATATAATTATATTTAATATTTTAATATAAATAAATATTAATTAATTATTAAATAAATATATATTAATAATTTTATTTTTTATTTTAAATATAAATAAATATATTATTATTATTATATAATTATTAATTGTTTTTTATTTTTTTTTTATATATATATAAACTATTTTATTTAATATTTTTAATATATTTAATATTTTTAATATATTTAATACTTTTAATATATTTAATATTTTTAATACTTTTAATATATTTATTAAAGTTTTAGGTTTAAAATAATTAATAGTTTATATTTATTATAAAATATTTTTAATTTTATTTAAATTAAAGATTTTTTTAAAATTTCTTTTTAATTTTATTTTGCTTAAAGATTATTATTATAAAATCTTTTTTATTTTACTTTAGTTAAAAATTATTTTATAAATTTTAATATTCTAATATATTTTTTTAACTTAAAGTAAAAACTAATAATTATTTATTATAGCTAATAAATTATTTTATATAGCTAAACAAATCTTTAAAAAATAACAACGGTAAAATATAAGCTAAGTTTTATTTTTATATCCGTTAATAATTAATAAATTATTTTATATAATTAAAAAAGTTTTTAAAAAATAATACTAATAAAATATAAAGTAAGTTTTATTTTTATATTTATTAATAATTAATAAATTACTTTATATAGCTAGCTTTAGCTTTAATTATATAAAATATTTAAAAAGGTTTTAAGTTTAATAAATAGGTTTTTATTATTATTTTTAATAATAATTATATTAATTATTTTAAATTTATTTAATTTTATACTTGTTTTAATTTTAAATATTTTTATATAAACTTAAATATATTAAGTTTAAATTAATAATTAGTTTAAAAAATAAACTAATTATTAAATTTATATAAAAAAAGTTTATATAAATAACATAATAATTAATAAATAAATTTAGTATAAATAATAATAATAATAATTATTAACTAGTTAAACGGATTATATTAATTATTTAAGCCTGATTTTTGTTTTTTAATAAAAGTTTATTTATGTTTTTCTTTAGCAAATAACGCAGCTGTTTGAAAAAATAGCTAGTATATTTTTGTTTTTTTTATTAAGCGTTTATAGCTGCTTAAAAAAAGAAAAGCCAATAAATTATTTATATTTTATATAGTTATTATTTTAGTTATTATTTTAATTATTAGTTATAATATTATATATTTAATAAATAATAAATAGTAATTAATAAATAATAAATAATAAAAAAAAAGTTTTAAAAACTTAAGCTTTTTTACCCCTAGGTTAAAAAAGCTTTTAATTTATTAAACATTTTAATTAAACTTTTTATATATATAAATAAACTTAGCTTTATTTAAGTTAATTATATTATTATTAAAATATAATTTAATTTTAAATAAAAATAACTATATATTAAATTTAATTAAACAAATTAAAAAAGAAATTTAATTAAAAAAAAAAAGGTTTTTATATAAAAATAATAATAATATAATTATTTAAAATAGTTTAAAACTAAATAATTTTAATAGCTAATTAATATAAAAAAGTATTTTTAATATTTTAAATAATTATTTAAATAAAGTTTAAAATATATTAAATAAAAAGCTTAACTTAAAATTAAATTATTTAAAAATATATAATTATAAGTTAAAATAAAATAATTTTAAATATAAAATTAAACGTTTTATATTTATAAATATAAAAATATAAATAAAAAAAAAGTTTATTAAATAAATAATTAATAATAAATAAATAATAAAGTTAAACGAATTATTTATAAATTTTAAATAATATATTTATAAGTTTAAAAAAAGTAATTTTTATAATAAATTTAAAAATTTATATTATAAAATATATATAAAATAAATATTAAATAAAAAATTAATAATTATAAATAAAAAGTTATTAATTAAAATAAACTTAATTAATATAAATAATTTTTTATAAAATTATACACGAGCTTTTAAAAATTATAATTAGTTATTTTATATAAAAATATATAAGTAAATTAATTTTAAATGTTTTATTTTATTATTTAAAAAAAGAAAATTTAAAATATAATAAAGTAATTGTTAATAATATTTAAAAAAGTTTATAATTATTATAAAAATATATTTATAGTTTTATATAATAAATTTTAAATTTAAATATTTATTATAAGCTAAAGAAAAAAAAATAGCTTTAAAGGCTTTAAACTTTAATAGTAAAGTATTTAAATAATTTATACTTAATTATATATATAAATAAGCTATAATATTAGCTATATTTTAACTATATATATTTTATTCATATATATATATTAATTTATTACTATTAAAGCTATTAGCTATAACTTTTTCTATATAAAAGAAAATTTAAATAATAAACTATATTATTTATAAAAAAAGTTATATAAAAATTAAATATTATATTATATATAAAATAAAATTTAATAATAAATAAATATTAAAAAGGTTTTTATTTATTTTATTAAATATAAAAGTTATTTAAATATATATATAAAAAAAAGTTTTAATATAAATAATAAAAATATTATATTATATTTTATAAATAATATATTATTATATTATATAATTAAAAAAAAATTTAAATAATAATAATAATTTAGTTTATTAATTAGTTTATATTTTATAATTAATATTAAATAAAATCTTAAAATATTATTAAAAATATAAATATTTTAAAGTTTTTATTTATTAAATAACTTAAAATAAAATAATAAATATTAAAAAGCTTTAATATAAAAATTAATTAAAAGTTTAAAATAATTAAAATAAGTTTTAAAAAAAACTATAAAATAAATTTAATTAATATATTTTAATTTTATATTTACTTTAATTAATAACTATAAATTATTTAAAAGATTATTTTAATAATATAAAAAATATTATTATATAAAAAAATTAAAATATTATTTTTATTATATATAAATAAAAATATTTATTTTTTAATATTTTTATATATAAAATAATTAATAATTTTATTAAATTTAAACTATAATATTTATATAAACGGTTTAAATATTTTTATAAAAAAAACCTATATAAAATATTAATTAAAATAAAAAATAAAATTAAATAATTAAGTATAATAAAATATTATATTATTTTAAATTTATTATTAAAAATACTTATAAATTTAACTATAAGAAAATTATAAATATTTTATAAAGAAATAATTAAAATATATTATATATAATTAATATAATAATATTATTTTAAATAATGATTTTTTTAAAATTTATATATTTATAAAATATATAAAATATAAAAAATATATTATATAAATATTAAATTAATATTTATAAAAGATTTTTAAATAATATTATATATAATTTAAAAATAAGTTTTATATGAAATAAATTTTAAAAATAAATATAAATAATTAATATATATATTATAAAATATTTATTAAAATATATTAAATAATTAAAACAGTTAAATAAATAAATAATTTAATTTTATAAGTAATAATTAACATATTTAATAATATAATTAATTTAAATAATTTTATATTAATTTTTTATATTTTTATAATATATTTATATATTAATAAAAAAAAGGTTTTTTATAAAAAAAATAATAATTATTTTAAATATATTAAATATATTATATAAAAATAATATTAAAATTAATATTAATTATATAATTAAAAAGAAAATTTTATTATTATATAATATATTTATAGTTTTGTTTTTAAAAAAAAATTTAAAAAAAACGAGAAAATGTTTATATAAAATTAAAATAATTAAAAATTATTATTAATTTAATTAATAAATTTTTATATTTTTATTATATATAAATTAAACTATATTATTATATAAAAATTATTAAAACTAAAAAAATAAAAAATAATAATATATAATAAATATAATTAATAATAATATAAAAAAAATATAATTAATTAAAAAAAAGTTATTATATATTTATTATATAATATTAATAATAAAGACCTTTAAAAGGTTTATTTTAATGGGCTATTATTATTAGTGCTTATTTTGCTTTACGGGGTAGCTATTTAATAATAGCTGCTATATATAGTTAATAGTTTATATATATTATTAATTTTACTTATAATATATATAACTTATTTTTTAAATTTTAAATTTTATTATTTTATTTTAGTTTATTTTATTAAAGTAGTGCTTTTATTATTATTTTATTATAAAAATAATACTAAGCTATTATTTTTTTAATTTTATAAAATTACGGAAATATTTTTTTATAGCAGTAGTTTATTAGTTTACGCGTATATTTTATATATAAGCTATAGGTTTGTTTATATTTAGCTAACGTTATAAACTACTAATTAAACTTATTAAAATAAATATTATATAGCTAATATTTAACGCTATTAACTTTTTTATATTTTTATTTTTATACTTTTTATAAAGCTTTAAAATAAGCTTAATAAAGTATTTTTATATTTTAATAGTTATTTAGTTATAAAAATTAAATTAAAACATACTTAATAATTAAAGTTATTATTAATTTTATAAACATTATAAATTTTTTTATTATTAATTATAATAAAAAAAATATTAATAAGCGTACTTATTAATTTATTAAAAATATATATATTTTTAATTAAAAAGTTTAAACTTAAATAAAAAATATTTATATTTTTTATTTATTTATTTATTTTTATATAGTTTATTTTATTATTTATATTTTTATATATTATTAAATATATTATT
>MU620099.1:0-11284 GCA_025201785.1 Xylaria longipes
TATTAAATATAATATTTAATAAAATTAGTTTTAAAACGTTATATTATTTTTTTTAATTTATATATTTAAGTTTATATTAAATATTTTAAGTTTTTTTTTTTATATAATTTTTTATAGTATATATAGTAAAAAATCGTTTAAAATATTATATATATTTTTACTTTTAAAAAATTTAAAAATTTAAATTAAATATTTAATATTTAATTTAAAAAAAACAATATAAACTAATAAAAATTATTTTATTAAATATTAACCTTTAAATAATTTAATTAAACTTTAAAATTATTTATTAATATATTTTAATAATAATAAAATTAATAATAAAACTATAATATTAAAAAAAAAAGTTATATAGTTAACAAATTTACTAGCAAAATATATATAAAAATATTAATAACATAATTTTAACATTAAAATTTTATTAAAATTATTTATATTAAATTAAATATTTAATAAAATAATTTAATAAAAATTTATTTTATATCTTTTAATATATTTTAAATTTTAAAATTAATTAATTATTTTTAGTATTTTTCTCCGCTTTTAATTTAACTATATTAGTTAGCTTAAATTTGTATATAATTACGTACAGTATAGCCCTGTCCGTGAGGGGATGGTCCGCGACTAGGTAGGTTATCTTACACGATTATTAGTTTAATGTGAATATTCCTCCAAGCCCTTGGTCACAAGCTCTTGTTATACTTTAGCATCGATGTCCAGGCAAACAATTCACTATTAGTCACTTACAAAGTTTCTTCTTTGGGCAATAAAAATATTTACAATCATCGGCATCGTCGTCGCCGAAGCCCCTCCTTATATGAAACGAGATATTGTCGTGTAGGTGAATAGCACCCCTATCGCAACTAATAGTTAATATGAATCTTTAGGGATAATTGGTACCTTGCTCCTAGCGACAGTCACATTTATTTCACAGTGGACTACTGCGAGACTAGAGGCCAACCCGTTAGGTACCAAGAGAGGTAACTAGTATCACATTTCTGGTATACTCTCTGATGTACGTCTGAGATTTACGTCCTCGTAAAGGTGGAGGAATTAGCATATGAGCAGCATCAGTATGACAAACTCAACTAACGTTAGTCAGAATCAATCAACTTGAATTTTGTAAACCATTGAAGGACCAGTTCCATGCAGCAATCCCCATATCACTGCTCAAATGCATTGCATAAATGTAGGTAAAAACATCATCACAAAAGCCATATTTACAAGTCAGGTAGACGAGTAACTCGGAGATGTGTTATAAATTATCAGCAAGTATATTTCGACGTTGGGCAAATCAGCTGATAACTCTCTCCTACCGATATTCTCATATGCTGAGCCAGAACGTGACTTAGCTTCGCGAGCTGATTAATTGCTTGCCTCTTTAATCTTGGCGAATGCTGCCATGAAGACCTCCGCCTCTTGAGCGCCGCCGATATTGTGCGTGCCTTGAATAGTGATGTTCGGAACTCCAGAGACACCATCCGCATAAGCCTCCTGGACTTCCCGGTCGACCTCGGCACCGCCCTTCCCCGTTTCCAGCCATTCTTTTATCTCGCTCGTCACCAATCCCGCCTTCTCGCCAGCAGCAATGAGCGTGGCATAAGACGTGATATCACCGTCGCCCTCAAAGTAGGACTTGAACAGCTCCGTGACGACGCGGTTTTCAACGTCGTTGCCCTTCGTCTTGCCCAGTTGAATCAAACGATGCGAGTCCCGCGTGTTACCGACACGGCCAGAGAAAGCAAAGTTGATCCCTTCTTCCTTGCCGATCGCGGTCAGGCGCTGCTTTATCATTTCTAGTCTTTCGGGACCGAATTTCTGTGCCATCCGCTCCATGTTCGGTACACCCACTGCGGGCAACGTTGGGTCGAGATAGAACGGCGCCCAGGTTACAGTGAAAGTGTCATCGTGACCGGCTGGGTACGTTTTGCGATACAGCTCGATGGCGCGGTCGACGCGCTTCTTGCCGACGTAGCACTGTCGTGTCGCGGATTAGAGCAGCGTTTCGGCGTTAAGATCAGGGCTACTCACCCAGGGGCAGATTGTGTCTGACACGATTTTGATGTTGAAATTCGTCATTTTGAGATTATACTTGCAATTCTCACTGACTTCAAAAATCCAATGACGGCTTTACATGGTATCGCTCACCCTAGTTGCGGTATAAGTACGGAGGCATCTACTAAAAGTCCTGCTCGCCGCCTTTGACCCACCTTTTAATTCTGCCAGGCAGAATTAAGCCCCATAATAAATATAGTGCAGTTAGTGGTACTACTAGTACCTAGCTTACAGGTAATTATAGTGGACTACTGCCTTGAGGCTCGGGCAGGTACAGCTATTCTTGGTTGCCAAGGAAAAATGGGTTTAAAGGCGGTGAGCAGGACTTTTGGTAGATGCCTCCGTAGACATACCTATCTCAAGGCTGGCCGTTGATGGCCTTCCATCAAAGGTCGCTGACAAATGCAGAACTTCGACCGACAAAGATGCGGCGAGGTATCGGTCCGGCAGTTCCGCCCACAGCTGATTGGCCCAACTGGACCGGACTTAAAGTAATTTAAATGGCCTAGTCCACCAACCGCCCGTCTTCTGCTGATGAGTTGAAAGGCGAGAAGTAAAACTGGTGATAGATATTATAGGTGATGACTCCGGCACCAAGGCTATTCAGCTATTCGACATGTCTTCCACTATCATTATCTATACCTAATCAACATCACGTCTTCATTATTATCCCTTATTAATTACCATTTACGGAGTTATTAAAGCTATTCGAAGCGCGGACGTAAACTCCAATCGCTTGGATATGATCTGATATCCAGGGTAGGATATATAGATTCTAGTGTGCAAAGCTCTGCTACAAGTCAGTTCCTGTTCGATTTGGATGTAAGTCCAAGGTCTTCTCCCCTGGATAGGGGATGAATGGTATCACCGATAATACACTCCTCGAATGCAACAACGGCTTAGAACAGCGATTCATATTCAACTGGTAATTCTTTTGGGGCCTAAAGGGTCCTTGGTTTCTTCTTTCAGTCGATGTAACCTCGCCCTTTGCCCTCTATTTATATTCATACCTTTTAACCTACTATCCGCCCCCTCAGTTAGTAGGGCTCCGATCGTAGGCCTTCCTCACAGACCGCTATATCCCCATGATTTTTATAGACTAATAGTCACGGGCTTCTTAGCTATATGTCTTGCTTCTTTCTGTATGTCTTGAATCCAGGCTTGGCAGGCTAGTCCGTGTGATAGCGAACACCTTTTCTCTATCTATACGGCGAGTAAGATGTGGGGGATAACTTGGACATTAAACCTATCCTGTAAGCCTAACTATAACAGCTACGAGTATTCATTAATAGTTCATGAATATAATAATAAAGGGACTAAATTCTATACTACTATGTCTGGTATGCTCTCTCGGCGGTTTTAGTTTATCACTATAAATACTTCCGACCGGGCGTTGTAAAGAGACAATATAATCGTAGAATCTGGTAAATCTAATTCTTAATTTAGAATTCGAGCGAGTTAGTTATTAAGTGCTGAATTCTCTGTTCCTGAATTTGTTCTTTAGGCTTAGCCCCTTAAGTATTACAAACGTAAAAGAGCTAAACACTAACTGTATTTACTCTTAATTATAGATTATTTAGCTTTTTTAAGCGAGTGTAAGATAACCTACTTAGTCGCGGACCATCCCTTTACGGACAGGGCTATACTATACATAATTATATATAAATTTAAGCTAACTAATATAGTTAAATTAAAAGCGGAGAAAAATATTAAAAATAATTAATTAATTTTAAAATTTAAAATATATTAAAATATATAAAATAAATTTTTATTAAATTATTTTATTAAATATTTAATTTAATATAAATAACTTTAATAAAATTTTAATATTAAAATTATATTATTAATATTTTTATATATATTTTACTAATAAATTTATTAACTATATAACTTTTTTTTTTAATATTATAGTTTTATTATTAATTTTTTTACTATTAAAATAAATTAATAAATAATTTTAAAGTTTAATTAAATTATTTAAAAGTAAAAATACGTATAATATTTCGGATAGTTTTTTACTATATATATTATAAAAAATTATATAAAAAGAAAAACTTAAAATATTTAATATAAACTTAAATATATAAATTAAAAAAAATAATATAACGTTTTAAAACTAATTTTATTAAATATTATATTTAATATTATTTTAAATATATATAAAAAAATATTATTATTATATAATAATATTATATAAAAAAATATTAAAATAAATAAAAATAATTTTAAAAATATAATATTAATAAAGTTATTAATAAAATATATATAAAAATATTAATAAAATAATTTTAATACTTAAATTTTATTAAACTTAATTTTATTAAATTAATTATTTAATAAAATTTACTAATAAAAATTTATTTAATATATTTTAATATACTTTAAATTTTAAAATTAATTAGTTATTTTTAATATTTTCCCCGCTTTTAATTTAACTATATTAATTAGCTTATTTTTATATGTAATTGCGTATAGTTTAGCTATGTTTATGTCCGTGAGGGGATGGTCCACGACTAAGTAGGTTATCTTATGTGCTTGTATGGAAACAGCGACAGGCAAAATTTTTTTTAAGAAAATAAATACAACCTATGGTTAGAGGCCCGCCACATACCCGAGGACTCACAAAATTCCCCCTCTAGTTTTACGTTCTCCCTTCTACGTTCTACGTTAACGGTTACTGTCTACAGCTACGGCCTGCAGTTCACAGTCTATCGTTTACAATCTGCGGTTCATATTTTATCTACCTTCTATGGTAGTAAGCTTACGAACTCTACGCTCTGCACGGTGCTCAAAGTCTTGACCTATGAATCTACGGCTACGCCCAGTAATTTTTGCGCACACTACTAGGGCACCGGGAGGTTGGCGGTTAGCCTCCCCGACGAAAGGTGACTAGGTTATATTGACTTATGTAGTTTTCTTTAGATCTCCTAGGCACCTGGCGTGAGACTCGTGGTTGTTGTAGGAGATATTACCTCGTAGGGGAAGTGTAAGGGGTAGGGCTACTGGATCATCTTAACGATGATATTGCTGGGTGATGAGAGGCTTGGCCTCCGGCGAGACTTGACGTGAGACAGCCTACACCTAGATGTTTGACTTAAAAATACAGACATGGGGAGGCTTCCAGAAGATTAGTTTGAAATATCGGTTACTTCAACGATAACCTATATCACTGCAGTATTGTATAGTACTTATGATCAGCAATGAAATACCATACATAGAAGTTGAAAAGGAACTGAATCCTAAATCTTTAAACAATAACTAGAACGCATTAGTTCGCGAATAGCAAAGTTAATCTTGAAACCTATAAGAAGACAAGGTAGTAAAAGCAGATGTATTATGGTTCGTTACTATCGGAGTGGGGAGGGTGTGGAATTAGGCCTTATATACATAGTTAAGGTTTTAGATGTCCACTGTGCTTTCTCGACTCCTATATCGCTTTAGGGTCCCTTTAAGGCTGTATAGTTTAAATAGCACACATGGAAAGATTTATAGTAACCTTTTTAAACGTTTAATTAAGCTTAAACATTAAATGCTCTTATTTTATAGTTAAGACTACGTTAAAAGCGACTAATAAAAGAGTTTCTCGCCTTAGATTAATAATAAATGATTTAAATTATTTTTTTATAAGCAAGTGTTATTATAATATAAAAAGCGGATTTAAACGCGTGATATTATTAAAATTTAGTTGCTAGAAATTATTCGGTAAATTTATACTTCTTGTATTATTTTATTAGTAAATATAACCACTTATATTTATATATTATTAAAATAAAAGTAATAAAATTTAAATAAAAAGTTATATATTTAGTTTAAATTAAAATATCGCGTTTTATTTAAAATTTTATAATATATTATATATATTTTTTATATTATATAAATAATTAATTTTTATATTTTTTATAATTATTTTATAATAATAAATAATATAAAAAATAAATATATATATTAAAACAATAATTATATATAATTAAATAACTAGTATAACTAATATAGTTAAAATAGTTAAAATAATTAAAGGTTATTTATAAACTTTTTTATATAAAAAAGTTTAGCTAAAAGCTACTTATAAACTTTTTTATATAAAAAAGTATATAAATAGCTTTTTTTTTTTTTTTTTTTTTTTTTTTTTTTTATAATATATAATAAATAAACTATATTTTATTAACTTTATAAATATATATTATTATTTTAAAAATATATAATATATTTTATTTAAATATTAATTAATATTTATAATTATATTTTAAAAACAGCTTTTTATATAAAAGTAGCGTAAATTAATTAAAATAATAATAAAATTTTAATTTTAATTATATTTTAATATATTTTTTTATATAAATTAAATATTTTATATTATATACTTAGTTTTTAAAGCTTAGTTTATAAAACTAAAAAATTAGCTAAATAAGTTTTTATAAGTTGTTTAATAAAATAAATTATTTTTTTATAATATTGTTTTAGCTCTTGTATAATTATTTAATTAATAGCATATAATTATACCAGATTACTTGTTATACGCAAGCTAAACAACCTTTAGACCACTTTGTTATACGCAAGCTAAACGACCTTTAGACCACTTTGTTGTATGCAAGCCAAACGACTACATCTAACTACTCTGTCGTACGTAAGCCAGACAACTCTCGACCACCTTTGTCCTATACCTAGCCTTGCCTTCCTGCTAGGTATAGCCTATACGACCTATAGACCACACTGCCGTACGGACCACCAGGCAGTATCCTACAGACCATACTGCTGTACGAACCACTAGGCAGTATCCTATAGACCAGACTGCCGTACGAACCACCAGGCAGTATCCCTCCAGACCCCCTTCGACCTACACCTAGCTACAGCCTTCCTTTTTGCTAGGTGTAGCCTTTGTACGAAGGGGTATATAGGTGGCTCCCACCTTTCCAATTCCTCCCTTCTCTTCTTTTCTCCTTCGTGGCATATAGTAAATAGACTGTATTCCATTAACCTTGCAGGCATGTACTACTGCCTTAGAAATATACAGTACACTTTATTCAAACAATATATATATTAAAATAAAGCTTATTTTAAAACGAATTTAATAAAATAAGTTTTATATTTATATATAAAAAAATCGCGGAATAATTTAAACATATAAGCTAATAAATAGTTTAAAAACTTACGTGTATAAGCTAATAAATAGTTTAAAAACCTAGCTATATAAACTTATTTATATAAACTAATTTATATATAAAAACTTATTTATAAAAACTTATTTATAAAAACCTACGCATATAAGCTAACAAGTAGTTTAAAAATTTAGCTATATAAATTAATTTATATAAACTTATTTATAAAAACTTATATATATAAGCTAATAAATAATTTATATAAATAAATTTATATAGCTAGGTTTTTAAATTATTTATTAAATTATTTATTAGTTTATATATATAAGTTTATATAAGTTTTTATATATAAGTTTATATAATTAAGTTTTTATAAGTTTTTATAAATAAGTTTATATAAATTAATTTATATAAATTAATTTATATAGTTAAGTTTTTAAACTATTTACTAGTTTATATATATAAGTTTTTATAAGTTTATATAAATAAATTTATATAGTTAAGTTTTTAAATTATTTACTAGCTTATATATATAAGTTTTTATAAATATTATATTTATATATTATTAAATGGTTAAAAAGGGTATAATATTATATATTTAAAAAAAGGTAAAATAAATAACTTTTTATATTAATTTATTTAACTAACTAGCTAAGTATATAAAAAAAAAGCTTTTATACGTAGAATTTTTTTATAAGTAAAGAATTTTATAAACGTATATTATTTGTTTAATTAAGCTATAGGGTAATTAAGCTACTGCTTAATTGCTAGTATTATACGTATATTTTTATATATAAATAGCCTTGCAAGTAGTTAATCCTAATATTATAATACTAGCTTTCTTCTTTTTTAACTATAACGTACCTTCGTATAGTTATTAAATAATCTAAAAATTTAAACATAAAAAAAAAGTATAAACTATAGCGTATAGTTAATCCGTAGCTAAAAAAATTAAATATTAATAAATTAAACTACTAGTTTATAAAAAAAATATTTTTTGTTTATTATATAAAAGTTGCGTAATAACGTAGTATTTATTATATAAAAAAAGCTAATATATAGCTTTTTTTTATACATAACTATTTTTTTTTACTGTTTAAAAATATTTACTTTAAATTAAATAAAGCGTACGCTTTCAGCTTTTATATTTAAAAATAAATTACTTTCCGTTAATTTTTTTTTTTTTTTTCTTTTTTCGGGCTTATAAATATAAACATATATATATATATATATATATATATATATATATATATATATCTGTTATATATATACTTTAGCTGTTATCCTAGGGTTATATTAATTAAAAAATAATAGTTGTTATATAATAATAATAATAATAGTAGTAAAAGTAGTAGTAATAATATTATTTTTGTTACTATTACTATTATTTTTATATATAAAGTTTTTTTATTACTTTAAGTATTATATTAATAATAAAACTATTAAACAATAGCAATAATATTAATAATAATAATAATATAGCTATTATTACCTTTATTATTACTTTTATTCGTTTACGTTTTTTATTACTTACTTTAAGTAATATTTTATAGTTTTAAAACTTTTTTTAGTTAAAGAATAATAATTATATAAAAGTTTATAGTTTTTTAACTAATAATTAAATTTATTAAAAACTTATATAAACTTTTTATATAAATATATATATATATTTTTTTTTTTTTTTATATAAATAATTTATTATATATTTTTAAATTAATATATTTTATTATATAATAAATTAAAAAAGCTATTATTTATGCTACTTTATTATATAATATTTTATTTAAAATATTAAATATTAATAATTTCATTAATATTTAAGCGAAATTTATCCGTTATAAAAAATATTTTTAAGCTATTTTAGTTTAAAACTAAAAAATAATTACCTTGCTATATATAAATAGTCCGCAAAATAGCTGTTAATATTATACCGGGTTATTATTTATAAGTTATTATTAAATTTTTAAGTTTTAAAAAAATATATATAAAGTTTATATTTAATAATTATACAGAGCTTAATGTTTTTAATATAATTAAAAAAAAAAAAAAAAGTTTTTTATTTAAAAAAAAAAAAAAAAAATTAATTATACGCTTTAGCTTTTTAAAGTATAAATAAAATATTTTTTAATATTTTTTATTTTTTTACTTTTTTTAATATTTATATATAATATATTTTTTTTTATAGTTTTTTAATAAATATTTTAACTTATATAAATAATTTATTAATAAAAACTAAAGTTTTAAATATTTAGTTTAATATATACTTTATAAATATATTTATTAAGTTATTTTTATTATTAATTTATTATATTTTAAAATTTTTTTTTTTTTTATATAATTTTTAAAAAAATATAATATTAATTATTAATTTTTTTTCTTATATTATTTTTAGCTTAATTAAATAATTATATAATAATTTAAAATTTAAATATAAAATAATAAATATTAAAAATAAATTAAACGTTTTTATAACTTTTTAAAAAATTATATAAAAAATAATAATATTATTAAAACTATTTATTATATTATATAATTTATTAGCTAAAACATTATAAATAATTTATTTATATTTGTTTAAATTTTAATATATAATATTATTTTTAATTTTAAAATCTAAGTTTATTAAATCCTTTATATAAGTTTTAACTATTAATATAATAATAAATTTAAGCTATAAAGTTATATTTATATTATTTATAAATAATTTATTTATAAAAATAAATAGTTTTATATAATAAAAATTAAAAAAAATAAATATAAAACCTTAAAATAAGTTATTTTTTTACTATTTAATTTATTTATTTAACATTTTAACGTTATTTAACTATAGTTTAATTATTTAAGCTATAATAATAAAGTTATATACTGCTTTTAATTAATATATACTATTAATATACGCTTTTTAAACTTATTAAAAAATATAAGCTTAAATAAAACCTTTTATACAAGGGTTAATTTTAGCTAAATTTTTAGCTTAGTTTTTTTAAGTTATTATAATATTATATCCGTACGTAAAAATTTTCTTACTATTAAACTTAATTAAATAGTTAAAAAATAAAATTTTTTTAAGTTTTATATAAAGCTTTATTTATTAAAATTTTTTTTTTTTTTATACTAAAAATTTTAAAATAATAAAGTTTAAAATATTATTTATTTATATTTTAATTATTTTAAAAATATTTAGTCCGTTATATATTAATAATAAACATAGGTTATATATAAATATTTATATTTTAAGCTTTTTTTAATAATATTAATAATAAATTTTAAACTAGTATAGCTTAAATTTTATTAAACTATATAATAATTATATAATTTATAAAATAGTTTTTAAAAAATATTTATTTTTTAGCTTTAAAAATAGTTAAATATAAATATTATATAATAGTTTATTTTCCGATTAAATATAAGCTTAAATAATATTTTTAAGTTTATATAATGTTTTAAAATCTTATATAAAATTAAGTTTTAAAGCTAAAATTAACTATTAATTTATTTATTAAATTATTAATAACTAAATAAAAATTATATTTTTTTTAATATTATTATATTTTTATATAACTAGTTTTAATTTTTTATATAGTTTAATATTTTTATTTTTTATTTTTTATATAAAATAAAACTTAAATATATATTTTTTTTTATAAATATTTAAGTTATATATAATAAATTTAAAAATACCTCGTATAATAAGTTTATTAATTTTTATTATATTTAATTTTTTAAATAGTTTTTTAAAAGTTATAATAATTTTATTTATATATAATTTAATTATTAATATAGTTTATAAACAAGTTATATATATAAATAAGTTATGTATTTTTTTTATTAATATATATATTTTATTTTTATCGCGTAATAATTTTATAATAATATAATATTTATTTAAATAAAAAAAGCTAATTTAATCTTTACTATTAAAGCTATTTAATTAGCTAAAAAAATTAATATTTAATACGTTTTTAAAATTTATAATATTTTTATTATTATAATATATAATAAAATAAATAAATATATTATATATAATAAAACCTATATTAATATATATAAACTTAATTTAATTAAAAAAAATATTTTTTTTAAATATATTTTTAATTTAAATAAATAAAGATATTTTTTTACTTATATTATTA
>MU620100.1:0-11099 GCA_025201785.1 Xylaria longipes
TATATTTATATAAAATATATAAAAAATATTATATAAATATTAAATTAATATTTATTAAAAACTTTTAAATAATATTATATATAATTTAAAAATAAGTTTTTTATTAAATAAATTTTAAAAATATATAAATATAATAAATATATAATATTATAAAATATTTATTAAAATATATTAAATAATTAAAAATATTAAACAAATATATTAATTATTAAAATAAATATATAAAACTTTTAAAAAAGAAATTAATATATAAATAAATAATAAATTAATTTTATAAATAATAATTAAAATATTAAATAAAATAATTAAATTAAATAGTTTTATATTAATTTATTTTATTTTTAAAATATATTTATATATTAATAAAAGTTTTTTTTTTTTTTTATATTAAAAATAATAATTATTTAAAATATAATAAAAATATTATATAAAAATTATATAAAAGTTAAAATTAATTATATAATTAAAAAATAAAATAAAATATTATTATATAATATATTTATATTTTTTTTTTAAAATAAAATCTTTATATAAAAAAAATAAAAAAATAAAAAAACATATATGAAATTAAAATAATAAAAGAATTAAATATTATTATTAATTTAATTAATAAATTAATATATTTTTATTATATATAAATTAAACTATATTATTATATAAAAAATATTAAACTTTAAAAAAATAAAAAGTAATAATATATAATAAATATAATAAATAATAATATAAATAAAATATAACTAGTTAAAAAAAAATTTATTATATATTTATTATATAATATTAAAATATTATAAATATTTTTAATTTTAAAAAAGTAATAAATTTTTAATTTAATAATTAAGCTATACTTAAATAAAATTATTATAATTTTTAAAAAACTATTTAAAAAATTAAATATAATAAAAATTAATAAATTTATTATATAAAATATTTTTAAGTTTATTATATATAATTTAAATATTTATAAAAAAAAATTATATTTAAGTTTTATTTTATATATAAAAAAAAAGAAAATATTAAATTATATAAAAAATTAAAATTAATTATATAAAAATATAATAATATTAAAAAGAATATAATTTTTATTTAATTTTAAATAATTTAATAAATAAATTATTAATTAATTTTAACTTTAAAACTTAGTTTTAAATAAAATTTTAAAACGTTATATAAGTTTAAAAATATTATTTAAGCTTATATTTAGTTAAAAAATAAACTATTTTATAATATTTATATTTAATTATTTTTAAAAATAAAAAATAAATATTTTTTAAAAATTATTTTATAAATTATATAATTATTATATAATTTAATAAAATTTAAGCTATATAAGTTTAAAATTTATTATTAATATTATTAAAAAAAACTTAAAATATAAATATTTATATATAATTTATATTTATTATTAATTTATAATAAATTAAATATTTTTAAAATAATTAAAATATAAATAAATAATATTTTATATTTTATTATTTTAAAACTTTTAATAAAAAAAAAAACTTAAATAAATAAAACTTTATATATAAAAAAAAAGATTTTATTTTTTAATTATTTAATTAAATTTAATAAAAAAAAAATTTTTATATATAAATATAATATTATAATAACTTTAAAAAGCTAAGCTAAAAGTTTAATTAAAATTAACCTTTATATAAAAAGCTTTATTTAAGTTTATATTTTTTAATAAGTTTAAAAATTATATATTAATAATATATATTAATTAAAAATAATATATAATTTTATTATTATAGCTTAAATAATTAAATTATAATTAAATAATATTAAAATATTAAATAAATATATTAAAAAAAAAAAACTTATTTTAAAACTTTATATTTTTATTTTTTAATTTTTATTATATAAAATTATTTATTTTTATTAATAAATTTATGGGGTGGCCCGTGCGGTTCGCATACAGATTGATTAATGGGGAAACCTATTTACATAGATAGCTCCTAATCTAATACAACCCT
The DNA here is from genome assembly GCA_025201785.1 of Xylaria longipes. Taxonomy (NCBI): domain Eukaryota; kingdom Fungi; phylum Ascomycota; class Sordariomycetes; order Xylariales; family Xylariaceae; genus Xylaria; species Xylaria longipes. The sequence goes on from MU620100.1 coordinate 1,974, forward strand.
AAATCCCCTTTAGATCGCTATATATGGTGAGAGCTGTAGGATTTAAACCTGCGCGGTTTCCTACTGCGGCCTAAATATAAACAAGAACCTAAGTACCTAAGGGTACAAAGGATAATCGAGGAAATCTTGACTAAGAAAGAATCCCCGGGACTAGAGTAGTGTTTATACGAGGAGTCGAAGGCTTTGGACCTGAGACCTAGAATTTTAGAACCGCTTATGCGGTCCTAGACCGATATTACCTATATTAATTAAGTCGACCCTTCGTGTTAGCTTGTCTGTTAAGGAATAATTGGTCTAGCGAAAATATATAAAAATCTCCTTATTATTAGCTAGTTCTTGGTTAGGATTTTTAAAAAGTTAAAATTTAAAACCGATAAAATCAAACGTTTTTTATATTTAAGCTGCCGAAAGCTTTTTAGAACAGCTTTTTATTAAGTTAACTTAAACTAATACTATATTAAAATAATCTTAAATATTTTAAAACATTTGTTTAACTATATTAAAAACTTAAGTAAAAATATATTTTTTGTTTTTTATAGTTTTAAATTCCCGGTATAAAGCTTAAAAAAATAAAGGATAGTTTTAAAAAATAAAATTTATTTTTATATTTATAATTTTAAATAATAAAAATAAAAAAAAGTTATAATATTAATAAAGGAATTTAATATTATTTAAATAATAAAGGTTTTTAAGCTGTAATAAAAATTATAAATATTCAAGTAATTAAAGTTAGTTAAAAGTTAAAAAATAGTTAATAAAAATTAAAATAAAAGCAAAAGTAAAATATATTTAAATAATAGTTCTAGTAGTAAGTTATTTTACTAGCTAGCTAAGTAATAAATATATTTATATTCTTATTAAAATAATACTAAAAAAAAACTTTTAAAAAATAAATAAGTTATTTAGTTTTTTAAAACTGTATAAACGGTTTTAAAATTTTAAATTTTAAGTTTAAAACTTTTAATTTTTTATATAAACATTATTTTAGTCCTAGGGATTTTTTTTTAGTTAAAATTTCTTTAATTATTTTTTATATTTTTAAATACTTAGGTTTTTATTTTTTTAAAGCTTTAATAATATATTCCGTATATAGCTTAAAGTTATTAATATAAACTTTTTAAGGTTTTTTTTTTCTTATAATATTAATAATATATATAAATATATTAAAAATAATATTTAAAATTTTATACGGTCCTTTTTAAACGGGATATAGTTTAAAAGCTTGTTTAATATTTTAGTTTTTATTATTATCCTTTCCTTTTTTATAGCTTTTAATTAATTTAAATTTTTTTTTTATATATTTTTATACCTATTTTTTAACCTAGTATTAATTAAAACCTTGTTTAAGCAAGTTTCGGGTTTTTTTTTTATAAAATACTTTTATATTTTTTTTTAATATTTGCTATAAATATTAATATATTTTTTTTTATTTATTAAACTAGCAGTTAAAGTTTTAATTTTTTTTTCTATTAAAATAAAAACGGTTAAATAAAGTTTTTATCCGAATAATATTTCTTTTAGGAATAAATAAACTTTTTATATTTTTTAAGTATTAATTTTTATTATAACCTTTTTTAAGTTTAATAGCTAACAGTTTAAATAAACATAGCTAGTTTTTAATACTTATTATTATAGTTATTTAGTAATTAATTAAACTATTCGCTTAACTAAACTATAAGTTTATAAAGTATTAAAAAAACCGTGTTTAAGTTTAATCCCTTTTTTTTAAAAAAACTATTTTAAAATAGCTTTTAAAAATCTTTAATTAATAAAAAATTAATAAAAATATTTAAATATAAATAAAAAAACTTCTTAAACTTTTAATACTAGAAAAAATCCTAGTTTTTAAAAAGTAAAAATAAAAATAAAACAATTAAAATAATTAATAAGTATTAAAATATACTAAAAGCTTTTAAGTTTATAAAGTAAAATAAAGCTTATATAATTTATGTTTATTATATTTTAAAGTTTTATAACTATAATTTTCTTTTTAATTACAGGGGCTAATTTATTTTTAACCTTTTTATATATATAATAAATAATATAATAATAACTAATATTAGAATTTTTAAATAGCTACTAGAAATATTTAACGAAATTCCGTAAAATAATAACGTAAGCGTAATATTTACAGCAATTATAAGCTTATACTATTACGGTATTTTGTTTATTATTTAAAAAATATTCAGCTAATTTTTTATTTTATTTTTATTAGTAAAAATAATTATTAAAAATTTAATACGTTATAAAATTCCGGATTATTTTTCGTTTTTAATTATAATTTAAATAATTAAAAGCTTTTAAACTATAAAAAATAAACTTTACTATATCCGTATATTATAGCTTTATAAAATAAAGTTTAGCTAAATTACTTTTAGTAATTTCTTCTACTATAGCTATTAAAACAAAAAATAATATATTTACTTAAAAACAATTTTTTTATCGAAAAGTTTCCCGGGGAACCACTTACACTATATAAAATATAATAAATAATAACTTTTTTATATCCACTTTATTCGCTAAATATATTATTAAACCTTTAAAATAAAACAGCTTATTAATAATTTTAATAATATAAATACTATTAAGTTAATATTATACTACAAACTAATATTCTTTTAATTGTTTTAACTAAATAGCAATTTTTTCCTAAGTATTTAAATTAAAGCCTAAGGTTTTTAATAGGTTTAAATAATTTATATAAAATATAATAAAAAATAAAAATTTAAATATTAGTTATTAGTATTTTATTAAATATTTAATAGCTTTTAAAGTTTTTTTTTTCTTAATAAAATATTAAGTTTTTAAATTAAAAAAACAAAAAAATATAAATATTAAAATTTTTATAAAAGTTATATTTTTATTAATAACTTTAGTTTTAATAAATTATTCTATTATTTAAAAAAAAACTTTTTTAGTTCTTGTTAAAAAAACATTAGTAGTTAAGTAATATTAAATTATAAAGTCCGGATTTTTAACTGCTTAGTTTTAAATTTTTTAATATATCGTTATAAATATTATATTTTATTTTTTTATTTAAATAAAAAGCTTTTTTATTTATTTTTATTAAATTAATAGCTTTTTTTTTAAAATAAATATAAAAATAGTTTTTAAGTATAACTTTTTTAAAACTATTATTAAATTAACCTTTTTTAAAAAGTAAATCTTTAAATAAAGTATTAGGTAAAAAAATTCCTTTAGTTTTTTAACTATTTTTAAATAATTTTTTTCCCTAGCTTATTTACTAAAATAATCCCGGTACTTTACTAAAGGTTTTACTTATTTTTAAAACAATTTAAATTTTAAAATATTAACTAAGTTAATAAATAATATAGTTTTTTTTAAGGAAAGTCCTATAAGTATAAAAACTATTTAAAGGAAATATAGCGTGTATAAAAAGTTAAATAATTCGTTAAACATATGTTTAAAGGCGTTATAATTATTTATAAATATATTAAATAATACCCTTTGTTTAAGATAATATTTAATAAAAAAAAGAAGAGCTGGACCGGCATACCTAGGGTTTCCCGGGGAACCACCTGCGCTATATAGGATATAACAAATAATAACTTTTCTGTATCCACCTTGTCCGCTAAATAACCGCGGACCTAGTAATTAAACCGGAAAAAAAAAACAAGGGTTAGGAAAATAATTAAACACCTTAAAATAATAGGCTTAATTTTATAAAAAAAAAAAAAAAAAAAGTTATACTTATATAATTTATAAAGCTAAAGCTATTATAATAATTAAATAAAAAATATAGTTTTTATTATTTAAATAAAAAAATTTATTAAAAAATAAAAAACTAATTAACGATTTTTTTTATAAAACCGGTTAAAATTTAACTAAAAGCATTAATAAGCTATTAATTAATAACTTTATAAAAAAAAAAATTTTAGCTAAGCTTTTCTTATAAAATAAAATAATATAAAGTAAATATAAAATTAAACAGTATTTAATTAACTTAAATTTAAAAAAATTTTCCTTAGTAAAAATAGTTTTATTAAAATTACAACCTTTTTATAGTTAATTTACCCCTTCTCGGAACTTAAGCGGAGCGAATTTTTAAATCTTTAACTTTAACTATATTAAAAAAAAAATAATTAAAAAAAAACAAAAAAACATTATTAATAAAGCTTTTTAAATCCTGTTTATAAAAAATTTCGTATACTTGCTCTTTTTATATTAATTAAAAAAAAAAATTCTAAAAAAAAAATTTATTTTATATAAACAAATAAAAACTTTAACTAATCCCTATAAACTATTATATTTTTTAGCTAACAACGCTTATATTTTTAATTTATTAAAACTTTATTCTAATAAAATTATACAATTATTTAACTATTTTAATTTAATTATTAAAAAAAAATAAACTTATAAAATTTCCCGCGAAAAAGTTAGCGCTTTTTTAACTTATTAGTTAACCGATTTTTATTTATATACTTTTAAAAAAAAAATCTTAATATTGTTTAAAAAAAAAATCTTTTATTTTTATATATTATAAAAAATATTAAACAAAATCTTTTACGCTAAAGTTATAGCAAATAAAGCTTTTTTTTTTATACTACTTTTTTTTATATAATATATTAAGTTTTATTATAAACTAACTTAATTATACTTTTAGTTATAAAAATTAATAAATTAAATTAAGTATTTATATTATTTTTTTTTTATAATTAAACTTTTAATTTAATTCTTTTAAATATTTTTAAAATTATAAAAAACAAAAAAATAAATTGTTTAATTAAAGCTTAAGTTAAATCTTTCTTTTTATTAATAAACTAACTTATTAAATTTAACTTTTTTTAATAAATAAAAAAAATAATCATATTTAAAATATAAATATTTAATCCGGTTAAATTAATAAAAAAATTAAAAAGCTATAAACATATAATAAAAAAAACAGAAAAAACTAACTAGCTTTACTTGTTTAAAGATTTTAAAATATATTACTACTTTTAATTAAAATTATTACTTTTAAATATAGTTATAAATTATTTAAAAAAAAACAAATATTATATAATATAACTATAATATTTTTAATTATATTATTAGTTTAAATAAAAAAAATTATATTTACTTTTTTAATAATTAAAAAATTTTAATTTAATTTAAAACTTTTATTTTAATTATAACTTAAAAAGTAATAAAATCCTTAAATACTTATAAATAAAAAAATAAATATTTTTTACTTTAAAAAAAAAAAAAAAAATAGCTTTATAATTAATTTTAGCAGTAATACTTAAACTCTTTTAGTAAAAAAAGTTAAAAAAAAATCAACTATTAAAAATTTAAATCTTTTAAAAAACTTAACCCGGATTAAAAAATTAATAAAAAAAAATAATTAAAAACTTTAAAAAAAACTTAACTAAATATAACAATTTTATAAAAAAAAATTAAAAAAACTATAAAAAATAATTAAAAATCTTTAAATAAAAATTTCTTAATTAAAAATTATTAAAAATATTTATAATAAAAAATTAATATGTTTTATTATTATAACAGAAAAAAATAAATCTTTTAACACTTAATAATAATCTTTATATTATTATTTAAATTTTTAATTAACTAAAGCTATTTAAGCAAAAAATAAGCTTTAAAAATTAGTTAAAAAATAAAAAAAAATTATTATATAGCTATAATAAAATATTAATAAGTTAAATTAATAAATAAAAAAATTTAAATAATTAAAAGCTAATATTATTAATAAACATTTAAAAAGATTTATATCTTTTATATTATAAAATTTAATAAAAAAAAATCAATAAAGAAATTAATAAAATAACTATAAAATTTAGCTTAATATAATCGTTAAAAAAAAAGCTAAACAAGCTTTTTAGTTTTTTTTAAGCAGTATTTATTAAAAAGAAGTTTAACTGTTATAAGGTAGCTTGTATAGTTTATATATAAATTAATTAATAAAGAAACTTATTTATATAAATAGCTTTTTATTTAATATAACCTTAAATCCTTTTTAAATTATTATAAATTATTTATAAATAATATATATATAATTTTATAGCTTAAATTTATTATTATATTAATAATTAAAACTTATATAAAAAATTTAATAAATTTAAACTTTAAAATTAAAAATAATATTATATATTAAAATTTAAATAAATATAAATAAATTATTTATAATATTTTAATTAATAAATTATATAATATAATAAATAGTTTTAATAATATTATTATTTTGTATATAACTTTTTAAAAAATTATAAAAACGTTTAATTTATTTTTAATATTTATTATTTTATGTTAAAACTTTAAATTATTATATAATTATTTAATTAAGTTAAATAAAATAATTTTTTTTTTAATAAGTAATATTATAACTTTTATAAAATTATATAAAAGAAATTTGTTTTAAAACATAATAAATTAATAATAAAAATAACTTAATAAATATATTTAAAAAATATATATTAAACTAAATATTTAAAAGTTTAGTTTTTATTAATAAGTTATTTATATAAGTTAAAATATTTATTAAACAACTATTAAAAAAAATATATTATATATAAATATTAAAAAAAATAAAAAAATAAAAATTAATAAAAAATATTTTATTTATATTTTAAAAAGTTAAAACGTATAATTAAAATCTTTTTTTTTTTTTTAATTATATTAAAAATATTTAGCTTTATATAATTATTAAATATAAATAACATATATATTTTTTAAAAATTTAAAAACATAATAATAATTTTTAAATAATAACTTAATATAATATTAATAATTATTTTAAAAACTATTTATATATAATAAAATAATTATTTTTTAGCTTTAAATTAAAATAGCTTAAAAATATTTATAATAATAAATAATTTTTATTTAAATATTAATAAAATTATTAATATTTAATAGTTTAAAACAAATATTATATAATAAAATAATATAAATAAAATTTCTTTTAATTTATTATATAATAAAATATATTAGTTTAAAAATATATAATAAATTATTTATATAAAAAAAATTATAATATATATATATATTTATATAAAAAATATATATAAATTTTTAATATGTTTAATTATTATTTAAAAAATTATAAACTTTTTTATAACTATTATTTTTTAAAAAAAAATTTTTTAAAACTATAAAATATTATTTAAAATAAATAATAAAATATATAAATAAATAAAAACAACAGTGAAAATAATAATAGCTATTTTATTATTATTATTAATATTATTATTATTATTTAATAGTTTTATTATTAATATAATATTTAAAACAATAAAAAAACTTTATATATAAAAATAATAATAATAGCAGTAAAAATAATATTATTATTATTATTTTTATTATTATTAATATTATTATTATATAATAATTATTATTTTTTAATTAATATAACTTTAAAATAATAGTTAAAGTATATATATAATAAATATATATATATATATATATTTATAGTTATAAGCTTAAAAGAAAAAAAGGATTTATAAAGGAAAATAGTTTATTTTTAAGTATAAAAGTTAAAAGCGTATGCTTTATTTAATTTTAAATAAATATTTTTAAATAACGAAAAAAAATAATTATATATAAAAAAAGCTATATATTAGCTTTTTTTTTTATAAAATATATATTATATTATTATATACTTTTTTTATAATAAATAAAAAAATAATTTTTTTATAAACTAATAGTTTAACTTATTAATATTTAATTTTTTTAACTATAAATTAACTATATATTATAGCTTAAATTTTCTTTTTTATATTTAAATTTTTTAAATTATTTAATAATTATATAAAAATATATTATAGTTAAAAAAAAAAAACCTAATATTATAATATTAAAATTAATTATTTATAAAATTATTAATATATAAAAAATATATATATAATTAATAATTAAATAATAGTTTAATTATTATTATAGTTTAATTAAATAAATAATATATATTTATAAAATTATTTACTTATAAAAAGATTTTATATATAAAGGTTTTTTTTTTATATATTTAAATAATTAATTAAATAAATTAATATATAAAGCTATTTATTTTAATTTTTTTGAAACATATAATATTATACTTTTTAATTATTTAATATTAATAATTAATATATTAATATATAAAATATATATTTATTATATAAAGTTATAATTATATATAAAAAAAAACTTAATAAAATTTAAATATAATTAAATAAAAAATAAAACTAAGTTTATATTTTAAATAAAAGCTTTATATTATAATATAATTATTAATAAACTTTATTATTATATAACTTTATAATTTCTTTTAAAAAAAATAATATTTTTATAATATTAATATTTTTAATTATTTTTTAATTAATATTTTAATTATTTTTTTAATAATTATTATTAATTTTATTTAATAATTTATATTATTAAATTTTAAATTTTTAAATTAAATTTATTATTATTTTTTTTAAGTGTTAAAAAACTTTTTATATAATATTTAATATTTATTTTATAAGTTAACTTTAATTTAAATATATTTATATTTATATTTATATAAATTTTCTTTAATTAAAAATAACTTATTTTATAATTTTTTTTATATATAATTAAAAAAATATAGTTTAAATAATATTATTAATAATATTATTTTATATATAATTAATTTTATATAATAAATATTTAAAGAAATATTAACATTTATAACTTATATATAATTAAAGAATTAAAAATAAAATATAAAATTATTTAAATAATTATTTTTAACTTTTATTAATAAATTTAAAATAAAAAATTTTAAAATAAATATTAATAAAATATTATAATTATATAATTAATATTTTAAACTTTTATAATAAAAAAAATAAATATTTAAAACTTTTTATAATTTTTTATTTAAAGTTTTTTATTATTATAATTAATTTATTATATTATTATATAATATATTTATTTTATTTATTTATTTTTATAAATAAAAATTATATTAAAAATAATTTTTATAGTTTTTTATAAAAAACGTTTTTATAAACTAATTTTTTAAAAAGTTTAAAAAATATTTTAAATAAAATAAAATATTTTTATTTTTATTTAATTTTATTTATATTATTTTTTATAATATATATTAAATTTTTATTTTAATTAAAATAAAAAGAAAATAATAAAACCTTTTAATAAATATATAATATT
>MU620101.1:0-11095 GCA_025201785.1 Xylaria longipes
TATTTAAAAGTTTTTTATTTATTTTATTATTGTTTAATATTAATTAAAGCTTTTTTTATAATTTTTATATTAAAGTTTTTTTATTTTTATTAATAAAAACTAAAATAACTATTTAATTTAATAAATTTTTATTAGTTATAATAATAAATTTATATATATTAATATTAATATATTATTTAATTAAAATATTTAATTATTATAAGTTAAAGTTTAACTAAGATTTTTTAAATAATTTATTTTAAAAAGTTATTTTTTATTTTAATTATATTTTATATAAATAAAAATTTATTAGCTTTATTATATTTTTAATATTAAATATATTATATTTTTTATATATATATTATATTTTTATATAATATTTTTTTATTTATTTAAAAACTAATAAATTAAATTTTAAACCGGTTAACTATTATTAATTAAAAATTATTTTGTTTAATATTTTATTTAAAAATTTAATATTAAAACGTTTAATTTTTTATTTTATAAAAAATTTTATTATATATATTATTTTATATAAATAATATATAAATTTTTTTTTTTTTAAAATAATAAATTAATTAAATAATAATATATTTAAAATTAATATATTAAATATATAATATAATTATTTATATATTTTTTTAAAAAATTTATTATATTTAAATAAAATATATAAGTTTTAAATTATATATATTTTAAAAAAATAAATAATATTTTTACTTTAATTATTTTAATAATTTAATTAAATTAAAGTTAATATTTTAATTTAATAACTTAGCTTTAAATTATTTAAAATTTATATATAACTTATTTAATTTTTTTTTTTTTTAATATTAAATAATTTTTTTATATATTTTTTTATAATATTAAAAAGTTATTTATATAAAAAGGTTAATATATATATTTTTTTAATAATATTATTAATTTTTTTAAAATTATTAAAAATTTTTTTTCTAGGGTTTTTTATAATAAAAAAATAAACTATAAATATTAAATAATATTATAATGTTTTAAAGTTATTAAAGTTTTAATAATATAAAAATATTATTATTATTTTTAAATAATTAAATAATTATTTATATTAATTAAATAATATTTATTATTATAATATTAAATATAATAAATTTTATAATTATAATAATTTATTTATTTAAGTTTAATAAACGTATAAATTTAATACTAATATTAATAAATAAATAAATTAAAATATTTAAATTTTTAATAAAAATAAAATATATAAAGTTAATATTATTTTTTTAATTTATTTATTTTAAATTTTTTTTAATTATATTTATTATAACTTTTAATTTAATAATAAATTTAATAATAAAAATTATTTTATATATATTAAATAATATAATTATTAATATTTTTATAATTAATATTATTAATTTTATTTTAATATATTTTTAAACAGTTTTTTTAACTTTATTATTAATTTTTATAAAAAAATATTAAAAGTTATAAATAAAGTTTAAACTTAATTAAAATAAATTTATAAATAAAATAAATATTTTTATTTAATATAAAAATAATTTATAGTTTAAAAAGTTTTTTTTTAATTAAATTTTTATTTTTTTAATAGTTATAAAAAAATATTTAAATTATAAATTTTTTATAGTTTAAACTTTTTTTTTTTAATTATTTTTTATAAAATTAATTATTAAAATATTATTTAAACTTTTTTTTCTTTAATAAAAAAACTAATAATAGTATTAAATATAGTTTATAAAATAATAATTAAATTTTATAAGTTTTGTTTAAAAATAATAGTTTTATTAGTTAATTTTATATTATAAACTAAATAATATTAAAATAAAATTTTTATTAATTAATTTATATTAATTTATATAGTTTTTTATTTTTACTTTTATTAATTATAATTTTATAAAATATTTATATTAATTTTAATTAAACTTTTTTTTTAAAAATCTTTATTATTAATATTTATATATAAAATTAACTTTTATTTTTAAATAAACTTATTTTTATTATTATAGCTATTATTTTTATAAAATATTATATTATATTTATATATAACTTTAATTATTATAATAAAAATATAATTTTTTTTTTAATTTAAAATTTTTATTTTATTAATTAATAAATATATTAATAATTTTATAAAAAAAATATATTATATTAATTTATTATTTTAATAGTTATTTTTATTTTATATATTAAAATTCTTTTTTAACTGTTTTTATTATTATTAATAATATTATTATTATAAGTTTAATTTTATTAGTTATTTATTAAACATTAACGCGCGTAAAAATAATTTTTTATTATATATTTAGTTTAATAATAATTAAAATATTTTAATATTAATTATTTAAGTTTTTTTTAATATATATATTTTTATAATATAATATATATAACGTTATAATAAATTATTTAAAAATAAATTAACAACAGTTATTATATTAAAATAAATAATATAAATATTAAAATAAGTAATAAAAATATAATTTATTATATAAAAAGTTTAATAAAGCTTTTAATATTTTTAATAGTTTATTAAATAAATATATTAAATATTTTAAAAATCTTTTTTTAAATAATTTTTAATTTTTAATTTTTTTAATATTTTATTTTTATTTTAATTTTATTAATAATTAATTTTATTATTTTTTAAATAATTTTTAAATATTTTTATAAAAATTTAGCTTTAATAGCTTGTTATAATAAAGCTTTTTGTTAAAAATTATAGTTTTTAAATTTATTAATAATTTTTAAAATAATTATTTTTAAAAATATATTTTTTATAAATAATTTATTTATTATATTTATAAAAGTTTTAAAAATATTTTAAATATTTATTTATTTAATAGTTTTTTAAATATAATTATAATATTAAAATAATAAATTTTTTTTTTTTTAATTTAAATAAAATTTTTAGCTTTATATATTTTGCTATTAATAAGTTAACTAGGGTATTTATTTTTAAAAGTTTGTTTAAAAAAAATAAAATTATTATTTATTATAATTTTATTATTTATTTATTTAATAAAATTTTAAAGCTTAAAGTTTAAATTTATAAAAATAACAGTTTTTTTAATATAAAGTATATTAATTATATAAATAACTTTTAATACTAGTAGTATTTTTTAAATATAGCTAATTTATTTAAATTATAATAATAATTATTAAAATTATTTAGCTAAAGATTTTATACTATTAAAATAATTATATAAGCTAAAATTAAAAATTATTTTAATATTTATTATATTTATTAATATAAAATAATCGGCTAATTTTTAAAATAATTATTTTTATATAATATTTAACGGAAATTTTTTTAAAAAGCTATTTAAATAAAAAAAAAGCTTATATAAATTATTTATAAATTTTTATTTTTTTATTTTTTTTTTTATTTTTAATTTTATTTATTTAATAAATAAAAAGTTTTATTAATAAAATTTTTTTTTAATAATATAAACTTTTATATAAAAGTTCTTAATAAATTAGTTTAAATAGTAAATGTTTTTTAAAAGCTTTTAAAATTTTTTTTTTTTATAAATCTTTTTTTTTATATTTTATTTTTATTACTAGGAAAAAAATAAATAGAAAAAATACGTTGTTTATTTTTAGTTTAAGTAAATATTTATTATAGCTTAAATATATATATCGCTAGCTATTTTAATAGCTACGTAGCAGTTGTTAAAATAGCTTATTATTTTAGCTATATTATAATAAACTAATTAATAAAGCTAAACTTAATAAAACTAATAATAAGTTTTAATTATTATATAATAAGCTATATAAAAATATATAATATTTAAAATATTAATTTTAGTTTAAGTTTATTATTATTATAATTATAAATAAATAAATATATATAATAAATAAAATATATATTTAATTATTTTATTATTTACGTGCTAGTTAATAAATAAATAAAATTATTAATATTTTAAATATAAAAATAATATATAATAATAATATTATTTTAAACTAAACAATTAAAACTATAATATTATTAATTATCTTAAAATATAACTTAAATATTTAAATAGTTTTAAGCTTTGTTTAGTTTAAAAAGCAGCTAGTATATATATATTTATTAAAATATATTATACTTTAAAATATTTTTAAAAAAATTATATTTTTAATAATAAACTTAATTATAAATTTTAATATAGTTAAAATATTAAAAAAAAATTTATATAATAAATATATTAGTTATTATAATAAACAATATTTATTAAAGGCTTAAAATAATTAATAGTATAAAATATTTTTTTAAAAAGTTTATATTTAATTTTAAAACTTATAAATATAAAATAACTAATAAAATATTTATTATTATTTAATTATTATTAATAATATATATATTTTTAATAATAATAAAAAATATTTAGCTATTTAATTATTAATAAAAAATATTATTAATATTATTAAATATATTTTATATATTAAAATTTATTTAAAACTTTAAACTATTTATTAAAAAAAACTATTTTTTAATTTTTATATTTATTATTATAAAATATTAGTTATAAAAATAAAGCTATAATATAATATTTTTAATATTAATTAAAAAATATTAAAAAAAGCGGGCTTTATTAATATATATATATAATTATTATAATTAATTAGTTTTAATAAATTTTATCTTTTTATATTAATTATATTAAACTATTATTTATAACGATGTTTTTTTTATATATAAAAGTAATAGTAAATAAAATATTAAACTTTAATAAAAATATAATATATAAATAATAAATAAATATAAATATAAAAAATTTAACAAATAAAATAATTATAAAATTTATAAACTAATAATAATTATTATAAAGCTTTTTTTAAAACTTATATTATTAAAAAACTTATATTATTAAAACTAAGTTTATAATCTTTAAACTATATAATAAAAAAAGCTTTATATTTATTTTTTTATATATAATTAATAAAATAGTTTTTATAAGTATATAAAAAAACTTAAATTTTTATATAAAAATATATATTTATATTTTATTTATATTAATATTTTTTAAAAATTTTTTAATATTAACTTTATAATATTTTATATAATTTATTATAGTTTTTAAATAATAAAAATAATTAAATTATTTAAACTTATTATATAAATAAATAAATAAATAGCTTTAATTATTTATAATTATAATATAAAAAAAAAACTTTAATAGTTTAAAAACATAATATTTATTTATACTTTAATAAAGCTTAAGCTTTAAAAAACTTAGGTTTAACTTTTAGCTAAAGTATTAATATAGCTTATATAAATTTATAAGCTTATATAAGTTATATAGTTTTTTTATTTTTTATTTTTATTTAAATGCTTAAGTTTTTAATAAAAAAATATAATTAAATAAAATGAAAGTTTTTTTAGTTTAAAATTTTAGCTAGGAAATTTTTAGTTATTTAAATAAAAAACTTTTTTTTTTAAAAACCCTTTTATTATTATTAGCTTTTATTATATATACATAGCTATATTTAATATTTTAATATAAATAAATAATAATTAATTATTAAATAAATATATATAAATAAATTTATTTTTTATTTTAAATATAAATAAATATATGATTATTATTATATACTTTTTTTATATTTTTATTTATTTATATATATATATAAACTATTTTATTTAATACTTTTTATATATTTAATACTTTTAATATATTTAATATATTTATTAAAGTTTTAGCTTTAACGTAGCTAAAAGCTTATATTTATTATAAAACTTTTTTAATTTTATTTAAATTATAAAACTTTTAAAAAATTTTAATTTTTTAATTTTACTTAAGTTAAAAATTGTTTTAAAAATTTTAATATTATAATATATTTTTTTAATTTAAAATAAAAACTAATAATTATTTATTATAATTAATAAATTATTTTATATAGCTAAAAAAATCTTTAAAAAATAACGTTAATAAAATATAAGCTAAGTTTTATTTTTATATTTATTAATAATTAATAAATTATTTTATATAGCTAAAAAAATCTTTAAAAAATACTACTAGTAAAATATAAGCTAAGTTTTATTTTTATATTTATTAATAATTAATAAATTATTTTATATAATTAACTTTAGTTTTAATTATATAAAATATTTAAAAAAACTTTAAGCTTAATAAATAAATCTTTATTATTATTTTTAATAATAATTATATTAATTATTTTAAACTTATTTAGTTTTATATTTATTTTAATTTTAAATATGTTTATATAAATTTAAATATATTAAGTTTAAATTAATAATTAAAATAAAAATAAACTAATTATTAAATTTATAAAAAAAAACTTATATAAATTATATAATAATTAATAAATAAATTTAATATAAATAATATTAATATTAATTATTAACTAGTTAAATAAATTATATTAATTATTTAAGCCCGATTTTTATTTTTTAATAAAGATTTGTTTATATTTTCTTTAAACAAATAACGCGGCTGTTTAAAAAAATAACTAGTATTTTTTTTTATTAAGCTTTTATAACTATTTAAAAAAAAGCTAATAAATTATTCGCGTAATAATTATATTAATTATTTTTAATTTATTTAGTTTTATATTTATGTATTTATTATTTTTAACTTATTTAGCTTTATATTTATATATTAATAATTTTAAACTTATTTAATTTTATATTTGTTTTAATTTAAAATATTTTTATATAAACTTAAATTTATTAAGTTTATATTAAAAATTAATATAAAATATAAACTAGTTGTTAAATTTATATAAAAATAATTTATATAAATAATATAATAATTAATAAATAAATTTAATATTAATTAATAAATAAATTTAATATAAATAATAATTATAATAGTTATTAGCTGGTTAAACGGATTATATTAATTATTTAAGCTTAATTTTTATTTTTAAAAAAAAATCCATTTACGCTTTTTTTAAACAAATAACGCGGCCGTTTAAAAAATAGCTAGTATATTTTTATTCTTTTTATTAAGCTTTTATAGCTGTTTAAAAAAAAAGCTTATAAATTATTTATATTTTATATAATTATTATTTTAATTATTATTTTAATTATTAGTTATAATATTATATATATTTAATAAATTATAAATAATAATTAATAAGTAGTAAATAATAATAATAAAAAAAGACTTATTAAATAAAAAGTTTTAAAAACTTAAGCTTTTTTACCCCTAGGTTAAAAAAGCCTTTAGTTTAAAATATAAAAAATATTAAATTATATTAAAATATTTATATTTTAGTTAATTTTTTTTAAATTATAAAAAATATATAAATTATATTATTATTATTTATTTTTATTAATTTAAATTTATATAATATTTTATAGTTTTATTATAATTATTATAAATTTAAATAAATATTAATATAATTATAATAAAGTTTTATTTATTAAGTTTTATAATTTATTAAATTTTTATTTTAAGTTTTTTATATATATAAATAAAATAAAATAAAGTTTTTATATAAAACTAATAATAATATAGCTATTTAAAATAGCTTAAAGCTAAACGATTTTATTTATATAGTTTTATTAAATTAAAATAATCTTAGCTATAAATTAATTTAAAAAATTATTTTTAACGTTTTAAATAATTATTTAAATAAAATTTTAAATATATTAAATAATAAGCTTAGCTTATAATTAAGTTATTAAAATAAATATAATTATAAATTAAAATAAAATAATTTTTAATATAAAATTAAATATTTTATATTTTTAAATATAAAGTAAAAGAATAATAAGTTAAAATTAAAAACAAATAAAAAGTTATAAAAATAAATTTAAATAAAAAATTATTTAAACTATTTATAAAATTTAAAAAAGTATATTTATAAGTTTAAAATATATATAATTTATATAAAAAATATATTATAAATTATTTATATATAAAAAAACTAATTAAAAAGTTAATTATAAATAAAAAGCTATAAAGGTTTTAAAATAAAAAGTAAAAATAGCTATAAAAAGTAGCTATTAAATAAACTTTTATAAAATGATTTATAAGCTTTTAAAAATTATAATTAGTTGTTTTATTAAAAATATATAAATAAATTAGCTTTAAATGTTTTATTTTATTAGTAAAATTTATTTAATAAAAGAAAATATAATAGGTTAATTATTAATAACGTTTAAAAAAGTTTATAATTATTATAAAAGTATATTTATAGTTTTATATAATAAATTTTAAATTTATATATTAATTATAAGCTAAAGAAAAAAAGTAGCTTTAAAGGCTTTAATTTTTAATAATAAAATATTAAAGTAATTTATATTTAAATATATATATAAGTAAGCTATAGCACTAGCTATAACCTAGCTATATATATTATATTTATATATATAAGCTAATTATTTATTATTAAAGCTGCTAGCTATAATTATAAATAAAAAAAGAAAAATTATTTAAATAATTAAAATATTTAATAAAATAATATAAATTATTTTTAATAAAATAATGATTTATTTAATAAATTAAATAAATAACTTAAATTATAAAAATATTAAAACTAATAAAATATTTAAATTTTAAATATATAAAAACAATTAAATATAATTTATTAAAAATACTTTATAAATATATTTATAATAATATATTTAAATAAAAATATTTTTATTATAAAATATTAAATTAAAAATAATATTAATAATAAAAAGTTTTATTTTATTAAATAAAAAAACATAAACTAATTTAATAATATAATATATTAACTATTTTTATTATTATTTAAAAAATATAAAATAATTATATAAAAGTTTAAAATTTAAAAAATAAACGTTTTATAGCTATAAGTTAAGTTTATAACTAAAAAATTTATTTTTATATATAAAATAAAAAAATAGCTAAAGTTAAAAATAAAATAAAAAAGTTTATTTAAGCTAATATTTTAAATAAAATAAAAAAGCTATATATTAAAAGATTTAAATAAATTTAAAGCAGCTAAAAAACTTAATATTTATAAAAATTTATTAAAGTTATTTATTTTTAAAAATAATTATTTATAAATAAAAAAGAATTAATAATATATATTATTATTTAAATAGTTAATTTAAAAGCTAAAATATTATACTTATATATTAATAAAAACAAAGCTTTAATAATATATTTTATATTATATTAAAAGCTATAAATAAAAAAGGAAAAAAAAACAAGGAATTTAGCTATAAAATATTTACATTAAATAAGTTATATATAAAGTGTAGGGCAACTAGCAGGCAACTAGCAGCAACTAGTAATAAATGTGTTAAATGTAGTGGTTAATATAAAGCAAAGACACCAGCTAACCCGTTATAAGCTATTAAGCTATAACTTTAAATAAATATAATTAAATTAAATAAATAAAAAATAAGTTATAAAATAAACGCGAGGTTACGCTTATATTTACTTTAAACTAGTTATTATAATAAGCTATTTTAATCGCTGCTATATAGTTATTAAAAAAGCTAGCAATATATATATTTAAGCTATAATAAATATTTATTTAACTTAAAAATAAACAACGTATTTTTTCTAAATTTTTTTTTTTTATATTATATAAAAATAATTATTTTAAAAATTAACCGATTATTTTATATTAATAAATATAATAAAAATTTATATAATTTTTAACTTTAGCTTATATAATTATTTTAATAATATATAATCTTTAATTAAATAATTTTAATAATTATTATTAAAATTAAAATAAATTAATTTTATTTAAAAAGAAATTATTAATATTAAAAATTATTTATATAATTAATATATTTTATATTAAAAAGGTTATTATTTTTGTAAATTTAACTTTTAAGCTTTAAACTATTATTAAACTTATTTATAATTTATTATTAATTAATCCGCTTTATTATTATATAATATAGCTATTTTAATTATTCTTTTTATATATAAAAACTATATTAAAAACGTTTTTTATAGCTTTTATAATAAATATTTTAAAAAAAGCGTTTTTAAAAAAAAAAGAAATTTATTTTTATTTAATTTTATTTATATTATTTTTATAATATATATTAAGTTTTTATTTTAATTAAAATTAAAATAAAATAATAAAATTTTTAAATAAATATATAATATTTATTAAAGTTTTAAATAACTTTTATTTTTTATATATATATATAAACTATAGTTTTTATAACTGTTTTAAATATAAATTTTAATAATATTTTATATTAGTTATTATTTAATAATAAAAGTTTAAAAAAAATTTTTATTTTTTTATTTTTTTTTATTTTTTTTATTTTTTTTATTTTTTTTATTTTTTTATATATTTATATATTATATTTTATTTTAATTTAAAAAACTATTAAACTATTTTTAAAACATTTTTAAAAATATTTATAGCTAAAGTTAATTTTATTATTATTATTAATATTATAAATATTAGTTTTTTTATAAGTTTTTTTATTATTATTAAAAACTTAATAATATAAAATAATATATTTTTTTAATTTTTTATTAAAAATATATTTATATAATAATATAAAATAATTTAATATTTATTATTAATAAAATAATATTTTTAGTTTAATTTTTTTAATATATATTTATTAAATTATTAATATTTTATATTATAATAAATTTTTATATTATTTTATAAATTTTTTTTTTAAAAAAAACTTTTTTATTATAGTTTTAAATATTTTTATAAGTTTAATTTATTTTTATATAATTAGTTATTTATTTTATAATATTATTTTAAACATTGTTTTTATAAGTTTTATTAATAAAAAATAAATTAATAAATATTAATAAATATTTTTAATTTATTATATATTTAGTTTTAATTTTATTATTTTTATTTTTATTTATATATTTTTAATTATTTTAATATATAAATATATTATTAATTAGCTTTTAAATAATATTATTTTATAGTTTAAATAAAAGTTTAATAAAAATATTTTTATTTTAGTTTTTATATATTTTATAAATATATTTTAATATATTTTTATTATTTTATATAAATAAGTTTTTTAATAAATTTTAAACTTTTAAATAATTTTTTAAAATATATTATTTTTTAATAAAAAATATTATATTAAAGTTTTATATATTAAAAGTTTTTAAAATATTAAATAATAATAAAAATATTATATTTTTTTATAATAATATTTTATAAATATATTTAATTATTATTTTTATAA
>MU620102.1:0-11047 GCA_025201785.1 Xylaria longipes
TAAAAATATAAAATTTTTAAATATAATAAAAATATATTTATTTTAAAAGTTTTATTTTTATAAAAAGCTTTAAACTATTATTATATAAATAAGCTATATAAATATTTTAATAATTTATTTTTAAGTTAAAAAGCTAAAAGTTTTAATAATAAAATAATAAAACTAAAAAAAAAAAAAAATTTATTATTAAATAAATTTATATATTAAAAATTTATTATTATAAATTTTAATATTAAATTAATTAAAAAAGCTAAAAAATAAATAATAAATAATATTTTATAAAAGAATTTAAAAATAACATAAAAATTTTAAAAAAGTTTTATAATATTAATTTTAATTTTATTAAACTATTAATAAAATTAAATATATAGCTAAATATAACATAAGAAAATAACTTTAATAAACTATATTTAAATAATAATGAAATATAAAAATAAAAATTAAAATTTATATAATATATATATATATAAAATAATTTAATTTAAAATTATTTAATTAATATATAAAAAAATTAATATAATAATTTAATTAAACAAAAGCTTTATAAAAAACTATATTAATAAAAACTTAAAATAATTCTTTTTTTCGTTAAAAAGTAGTTAAACTATTTATTTAATTTTTAATAAAGTTTTTTAGTTAAAGCTATATTTTATAAACAAGCTATTTTCTTTTTAAAAAAAGTAGTTATAGTTTAATAACTTATAACAAGTTAGCTAATAGCTTTATTTTATACTAGTTATTATATTTAATATATTTATTATTAGTTATTATTAGCTGTTTATTAGCTGCTTTATAGCTTATATTTTATATATATTATTTATTTAGGATAAATATTTTATAGCTAAATTTCTTGCTTTTTTTTTTTCTTTTTTTTAATATAATATAATATATATTATTAAAGCCTTGTTTTTATTAATATATAAATATAATAATTATTATAAAAGTATATTTATAGTTTTATATAATAAATTTTAAATTTATATATTAATTATAAGCTAGAAAAAAAAAGTAGCTTTAAAGGCTTTAATTTTTAACAATAAGTTATTTAAGTAATTTATAAATAAATATATATATAAATAAGCTATAACATTAGCTATAACCTAGCAACATATATTATACTTATATATATAAGCTAACCATTTACTATTAAAGCTGCTAGTTATAACTATAAATATATTAATATTATAATATTTTTTATATAAAATAAAAACTTAAATAAAAATTAATATATTTAATAATATAGTTATTAATATATTTTTATAATATAATAAATTAAAAAAACTATAAAAATTAATAGTTTTTTTTTTTTAAATTTTATATAAAATTAAATTAAATTATAATATTTATAATAAAAAAATATTTATAGTTATAAAAAGTTGATTATATTAAAAAGTTAAATTAATTAATTTATAAAAATAATAGTTTTTTATAATTATTATTAATTATATAATTTTAAAATATTTTAATATAAAAAAAATATTAAATTTATAATAAGCTAAATAAGTTAAATTAATTTTATATTATAATTTTATATTTATTTATTAAGTAAAATTAAAAAATATTATTATAAATATTTTATTTTATTTTATTAAAAATTTAAAAATATAAAAATAAAAATAAAATAAATAATAAATAATAGTTTTATTTAAACTAATAATAAAAAAATTAATTTTATTAAATAAAGTTAAAATATATATATTAAATAATATAATATTTTTATTATTATTAAATATAGTTTTAATTAATATATTATTAAAAACTAATTATATAAATATTAGTTTAAATAAATAATGTTTATAAATAAAAAATAATATTTATTTTAATTAGTTTATATTTAATAATTTATTTTTATATAAAAAAAGATTAATAATATTAATAATTAATAATTTATAAATATATATTATTAAAAAAATATATAATTAATTAATTATAATATATTTAAAAAAAAAAGAATTTTAATAATTAATTATAAAAAAATATTAATAGTTAAAGTTATATAATAATATAAAATAATATATAATAAATTATTTTTATTATTTAATAAAAATATTTTATAATAATATATTAAATAAGCTTATATTTTTATAAATATTTAATTATTTATAATAATATTTAATAATAAATTTTAAAAGCTTTTTATTAAATTAAAATAAAAATAATAATATTTTTTATATAATTAATTAATTATTAAAAATATTATAAATTATAGCTTATAAAAATTTAATAATAATTAAAATAGTTATTAAAATATATTATTAAAAGTTTTATTAAATATTTAATTAGTTAAAAATATAAATAAATTATAAAACAAATAAAAATTATATATTAATAAATTAATTAATATTTATAGCTGTTTATTAATTATTTTTAAAAGAATTAATTATAAATATTTTTTATTTTAAATATTATATAAGTTTTATTATTTTATAAATTATTAAAAAAATTAATATTATAAAAAATTATAATAAATAAATAAATAAAAATAATTTTTAATTAAAAATTTAAAATTAAAAGTTTAATAAATTATTTTATATAAAAAGAATTAAATTATAAAAAAGTTTAAATATTTACATAAAAAATATATAAATATATAAAAATAATAAAATAATAAATAAAAAAAAATTAATAAAAAATAATTATTTAAATTTTATAATATATAATTATATATATATTTTATAAAAAGAATTTTTTAAATTAATTAAATAATAAATTTCATTATTTAATAATTAAAAACTATTTTAAAATTATTAAAATATAATGAAATAATTTTAATATATTTAAATTAAAAATATTTAATAATTAATATAATAATTAATAATTTTATATAAACTAGTTTTAAAAATATTTTAATAATTTATTATTAAATTAAAAATAATAAACTTAAATTTAAAAAATAAAAAATAAAAATAAAAAATAGTTTTTTATTATATATTTAATATTATAAACTATAATTATTACAAAATTATTTAAAAAAATTAAAAATATAATAATAAATAAAATTTTATAATAAACTTAAAAAACTTATTAATTAAAATTAAAAAATATTATAAAAAAAACTTAAATAAAATAAAGCTATTATTATATTTAAAAATATAAATAAATATAATTATAAAAAAAGATTTTATTATAAAATATAAAAATAATAATTAATTAATAATAATAAGTTTATAAAAAATATATAAAAAGTTTTATAAATAAATTATAATTATAAAATATTTATTATATAATTAATTATTAATTTAATTAAAAAAAACCTAAAAATATAAAAAGCTTTAAAAATTAATTAATTATTAATAATTAAAAAAAACTTTTTAATTTTAAAAATATTAATTAAAAAAAAATTTTATTTAATTTTTTATATTAATAAATTATATAATTTTATAAATTTAAAGCTTTATATATAATAAAAAGCTTAAACTAAGTTTTTTTATAAAAAAAATATTATATTTATATATTAATAAAAACAAAGCTTTAATAATATATATTATATTATATTAAAATCTATAAATAAAAAGGAAAAAAAAAGCAAAGAATCTAGCTATAAAATATTTACACTAAGTAGGTAGTATATATAAGGTATAAGCTGTAAGGTAGCTGGCAAGCAGCTAGCAGTAACCAGCAGTAAATATATTAAGTGCAGTAGCTAGTGCGGGGCAAAGCCACCAGCTAACCCGCTATAAGCCACCAAGCTATAACTAGGGGGATTATTATAGCTTAGGCGTTATAATATTATAGCTTAAGCGCTATATATAGCTAGTATAGCTAGTGTAGCTAGGGTAGCTAGTGGTTTATGCAGGGGCTATAGTATTTACTAGCTAGTATTTACTAAGCAACTATTATAGTAAATATTTTCGCAGGCTATATATTTAAGTATAAATTTTTATACTTATTATATTTTTTTTATATAAAATATTAGCTTTTAATAATAAATAAATTAAGTGTTTAAACTTGTTGTTTTTATTATATTTATTATATTAAATTTAATAATAATATAAATATTAAATAATTTTATAATTTTTTAAATAAAATAAATATTTATATTTATATATACGTTAATTTTTATATTTTTAAAAAAATTATTTATAGTTAAAAAAACTTTATTATTATATATAATATATATAAATAAAAAAGGTTTTTTTTTTAAATATTTATTTATTAAATTTATTTTATTATATTTTTTTTAAAATTAAACATTTTTTTTTTTAATATTAATTTTTTTAATTAATAAAATAAATATAAATAAAAATCTAGTTATAATAATAATAATTTAAACTTTATAATTTATAGAAAATATATATATTAAAAAATAATTTTTAATAATATATTTTAATTATTTATAATTAAAATATTTATTTTTAATAATTAATTTTTTATTATATTAAAGGTTAATTTTTTAGCTGTTATAATAGCTATTAAACTACTAGTTATATTATTTAAAATAATATAATTATATAATATATAAAAGTTTTTTTAGTTATTATTTATAAAAGTTGTTTTTATTTTTTTTATATTTTTTTTACGTATAACGTTACGCTTTTAATTAATAAAATAAAAATAATAAATAACTTAAAAATAATATTTAATATAAATATTAAATATTAAAATTTTTTTAAAATATTTTAAAAAAAATTTTAGTTTTTATTTTATTAATAAGTTTATTATAAAACTTTTTTTTTATTTAAATTTATTAATATTTTTTTTATTAATTAAATAAATAAACTTAAATTTAAAAATAAAAAATTTAATTATTTTATATTTAATAAAAATAAGTTTTTATTATTTAGTTTTAATTTTATTTAAAATATTAATATTAAAATAATGTTTTTAAAATATATAAATAAAATATTAAAAGTTTTATAATATTAAAATATTTATTAAAAAAATAAAATAATAAACATTTAAATATTATATTTTTAATAAATTTATAATTATTAATTTTTAATTATTTTTTTATATTTTAAAACTATATTTTAAATAAAATATTATTTTTAGTTTTATTATTATAAAATATTAATATAAAAACTTTAATAAATTTATAAAATTTAGTTGTAGTTTAAATTAAAATAAATATAGTTTTTTATTAATTAAAAAAATTTATAATTTATTAATTTAAATTATTTAATAGTTTTTAAATATATTTATAATTAATAATTATATTATTTATAAAGTTAAATTTTCCGAACTTTTTATAAAGCTTTATTAATTTTTTATTTTTTTTAATAATATTTTTTTTTAGTTTTTTAATTTATAATAAAAGCTTATTTATTTAAATATTAATAAAATTAAAAAAAATATAATTTTTTATAACTTATTAATAATAAACTATTAATAATAATAATTTAGCTTTAAATTTAATAAATAAAAAACTAAAATAAAAAAAAATTAAACTATAAAAGTTTTTTTATTAAAAAATATATTATAATAAAACTAAATTATTTTATTTAATTTAATAATAATTTTAAATAAAAAAATAAAATTATTATTTTTAAAACTTATAATTATATAGTTTTAAATTAAAGTTTTAATTATATTATAAATAATAAAAATATTTTTATAATATTTTTTATTTAAAAAATTAAAACTTTTAATTTAATTATAAAATTAATAAATAAAATAAAATAAATTATTTTATTAATTATTATTATTATCATTTATAATTATTATATTATTATTAAATAAAGATTTTATTTTTATAAAATAAAAAAAAAAATTCTTTTAATAATTATAAAGATTTTATTTTTTTAAGTTATTAAATTAATAAAATTATACGTAAATATTTTTATTTTTTTATAAGCTTTAGCTTTAAACTAGCTTGTTTTTTATTAATATATAATATAATATAGTTTTATATTATAGTTTTTATATAATAAGTTAATTTAATTATAATTATAAAAATATTAAAAAATAGTTTTAATATTTTAAAAAAATAAAAAATCATTTATAAATTATTATATTTATATACTAAAAAAACAAATCTTTAATAATATATACTATATCATTAACACGCGCTAGGACAGCGTATAATTATATATAGCTATGCATAGCTTATATATGTAGCGTAGCTATATATACACCTTATATATATTTCTAGCTTTATAGCTTATAAAGACCTTTAGTCTTTATCCTTTTTATTTACTATTTTACTACTTATACTATTACACTTTATTAATTATATTAAAATTTATAAAAAAAAAAAAAAAAAAAAAAAAGCAAAAGATTTAGCTATAAAATATCTATATTAAATAGGTTATATATATAAGGTATAAGCTATAAAGCAGCTAATAAGCAGCTAATAACTAGTAATAACTAGTAATAAATATATTAAGTATAATAGCTAATATAAAGTAAAGATATTAAGTTAACCTGTTATAAGCCACTTAGCTATAACTATTATTATTAAACTTTTTATATTAAAAATATTTAATTTAATTATTATTTTAAGCTTTTTAACTTTAATACTTAAAATAATAAAATTATTTTTAAATTTTTAATTTTTTCATAATAACTTTTTTTAAGTTTTATATTATTAGCTATTATTTTATAAAAATTTATTTTTAATTAAAACAACCGTTAAAATAAATAATAAATTTAAAACTAACTTTAGCTTATAAAGCGTTATAATATTTAAATTCTTTTTAAAATATTTTTATTTTAAAAAAAAATAAAAAACTATGTTTTTATTATAAAATATATAAATCTTTTATTTAAAAAATTTAAAAAAATAAAATTAATTAAAATCTTTAATATATTTATAAAAGCTAACTTATATAAAGTAAAAAAAGCTTAAAAAATTGCTTAGTAAAATTTGTTAGCTTTATTTAAAATTATTATAGCTATAATATTAAAAAATATTAAAAATAAAAATAAAAGCTTTATAGTTATTAATATATAAAAATTAATTAAAAAAAGATTTAAACTTATTAATAGTTTTATGTTTTAAAACTTATTATATAAATAAATAAAAAAAATTTTCGCTATAAAAAAGTTTATTATAATATTTATTATAAAACTATAATTTATTTATTTTAAGTTAAAAAAACTTAATAAATTTTATTTTATTAAAAAACTTTTTTTAATTATAAAACTTTTTATAATATTAAAAAAAATTTTATATATTATTTATTTTAAATTCTTTTTAAACAAATTATTTTATTTTTATAAAAAAATTTATTAAAAATAAGCTTATAAAAAATATTAATTTTTAAATAGCTTTAATAAAAGCTAAATAAAAGAAAACAAATAAACAAAATTATTATTTAAAATATTATAAAAGCTATATTATTTATTAAATAATATTAAAATAATAATAATAATAATAATATTAAAAAAAATAATTAAAAAAAATAATTTTTAATAAAAAATTAAAATTTAAATATATTTTTTATAAAAATAAAAGTTAAAAGGTTTTTATATTATATAAAAAGTTTATTTAATTTTATAAACATTTTAAATTATTTTTAATAAAATAAGCTTTTTAAAAAAAAAAAAAGATTTTATAATAATAATAACATTAATATAACTATATTAATATTTATTAATATTTATTAAAGCTTTTAAATTTAGTTTTTTTAGCTATAAAAAATGACTTAAATTTAAAAAAAAACCTATTAAAATAAAAACTCGGTATTTTTAACAAGTTATTTAATAGTTTTAAACGTTTAAATAGTTAATTTTTTATAACTATATTTAAAATTACTTTATAAAACTTTATAGCTTTAATATTAATAAACTTTAACGTTAAAAAAACTTTAATTAAACTAAAATTTTTAAACGCGTTAAATAAAATAAAAAAGTTTATAAAATAAATTATTAACTTTATTATTTTAAAAAGTAGCTATATTTAAACTAATTTTAATAATAAAGTATTTTTTATTAAACTAATAAAATATAATAAGCTATTAATTTATAAAACTAAAAATATTATAATAACCTTAAAATAATAAAAAATAATAAAATTTCTAGCTATAATAAATAAATAAACTAAAATAATTATTATTATTATTATTATATATTATTTTAAGCTAAACGTTAATTTAATTTTTATATTTTAGCTAGCTAACAAAAAACGTTAAATCTTTATTTTATTATAATAAAATATAAAAAACTTTAAAAAATTAAACATTTTTTAAAATATATAAAGCTTATAAACTATATATAATTAAATAATTAAATAAAACTTTTTAAATAATAATATTAAATATTAATTTTTATTTTTATTTTATTAATTTTATTTTAAATATATAATATAAATAATTTAAATATATTAATAATAAAAAAATATAAAAACTAATAATAATATATATAAATATTACTTTTTAAACTAAATATTACTTTTATAAAGCTTATATAAATAATAAAATATAAACTAAACTATATAAAAAAAACTTTTAAAAAACATTTATTTTATAAAACTTTTATATTTTAATAAAGCTAATATATTTAATAATATATTAAAAGATTATACTAGTTTTATAAGTTAAATAGCTATAATTTATAATTATATTAAAATACTTTAAATAGTTTTTATATATTATTTAAAAAAATAGTTTTTAAAGTTTAAAAACTATTTATAAAAATAAAAAAAGCTTAAATAACGCTGCTGTTTTTTAATACTAAACAAGCTTAGATTATATATAAATAAAAATTTTATAAACCTTTATATATAAAAAAGTATTATTATTTAATATTTAGCTATAAAATAATATTAATAATATAAAAAAACTAAAAAAATAATATATATTTTAAAAAATATAATATAAACTATATTAATTATTATTAAAAAAACATAATTTTATTAAAATATTAGTTTATTTTTATTAAAATAACTGTTTATATTAAAAATAAAAAGTAATTTAAAAAGATATTAATAACCTTTTATAAAAAATAATATAAATAAAAGCTAAATTAAAATTATATAATAATTTTTAGCTTGTTAAACAAATATAACTTTTTAATAAAGTTAAATATAATTATATTTAAAGTAATTTAATATAAAATAATTAAATATAATAAAAATAAAAAATATAACTTTATTATTTATAAACTAAATAATTATATAATTATTAAAACTTATAAAGTTATTATTATTAAAAAATATATATTGTTTTTATAAAAAATATTAAAAGGTTTTTAAAAAAACGTTTAAAATTAAAATTTTTTTTTAATAAATAAAAATATAAATAAATTATTAAAAAAGCTAAAAAAACAACTACTTTAAAAAGAAATAGCTTTTAACTTAATATTAACGGATTTTTAAAGCTTTATATATTATTTATATTTTTAAAAAAGTTTTTTTTACTAATATTTTAAAAGTTTTTAATATTTTTAAATATTTTTATTTTTATACTTTTAAAATATTTGCTAGTATTTTTAAAAAATTAATATTTATTAAACAAGCTTTTTATTAAATATATTAAAACTAAAAAATTATTATAATTTATACTTTAAAGTTAACAAAAATAACTAAATTTACTATAGTTTATAAATATTAACTTAAATATTAAAAATAATAATTATTATTTTATTTTTTATTTTATTAGCTATTAAAATAAAACTTAAAAGTTATAAACAAAAGAAAAAGCTAAATAAATAAAATAATATAAAGCTATAAAAGTTAAATTTTAGTTATTAATAAATAACTATATTTAAATATTTTATAAGCTATTTATTAAAACAAATTTAATATTTAAAGAATAAATTTATAAAATTAAAATAAGCTTTAACGGAAAAATTATTAAATATAAAACTTAATAAATTATTTATAGTTTTAAATAAATTTTTAATAAAAATTATATTAATATTTTTATAAAAGAATATATATATATTATTATATATATTAATAATTTATTAATAATAAAATCTTTAAAAAAAATTTTAATAAAATTAAAAAAAATTTATTAAAAAGATTTAAAATATAAAATTTACTTTAAAATAACTATTATATAAAACTAAAAAAATAAATAACGTAATTTATAAACAAGTTATATATATAAACAAGTTATATACTTTTTACTACTTTGTTAAATTTAATTATTAATAATTTTATAACTAAAATAGTTATTATTAAAAATTAATTAAATTTTAATTTATTATTTATTTTTATTTTTTTATTATAAATCTTTATATTATAACTAGTTTTATTATATTATTTATAATATTACTAGCGTAGTATATTTACTTTATTACTACTATAATCTTTTAACGTTTATAACTATACTAAGTTTTATATATTTTTTTAAATAATTGAATTAATTATATTTTTTATAATAAAACGATTTTTATCCTATAAGCGTTTTTTTTTACCTTTTTAACGCTTATTTAATATTTTATTTATTTTATAAAGCTTTTAGTTTTTATTATTTATAAAAGTTAATTAATATATTAATATTAAATTTAATTTTATAAATTAGTTAATAGCGTTTAAAATTAACCCTAGAAAGCTTTTTTAATAATTAAAAATTTAATTTTTAATAAAAATTAATTACGCGGTTATTTTTTTAATAATTTTTAATATTTAAATAACTTAAAATTTAAACAAATTAATAATATTAAAAATTAATATTAATAATTATAATTATATATTTAACTTTAAAATTATAGCTTATAAATTATAAAGTATTAATTTTAACTTTTAAAAACTTTTTAAAATATTTAATTTTATAAAAATAATAAAGTAGGCTTTTTTAAATATAATAAAAAACTCGGGCTTAATAATATAATTAATATATAATTTAATAAATTTATTAATTTAACAACTATATGTTTATTTTAATATATTATAAAACTTAATATTAAATAATTATATTAAATATAACGAATAAAAAAACAAAAAAATAGTTATAATATTTTATTTTTCGTAAAACTTTTTAAACTTAGCTAATATATAACTTTTATACTAGTTTAATATTAATAATTAATATATATTTATTTATAACAGCCGAAAATATTTTTCGAAATATTTTATTTATTTTAATTTTATATTATTATTTATTTATTTATTAAAACTAATATTAAATATTTAATTTATTAAAAAGTTAATATTTTTATA